>JANDBE010000001.1:56268686-56279055 GCA_024320915.1 Erigeron philadelphicus
CGCTTTAGTGAGCCTATTAGGCAAAAAAAATGAAAAAGAAAAAAAATTCCGCCACGACATTGTCGTGGCTAAATTCGTGGCCAAATAAATAGCGGGAAACTTTTAGATGGGCGCGAGAATGAAATAATAGAAAGGTAAATTAAAAATTATTCTGCCACGACTTTGTCGTGGCAAACATCGTGACCAAAGCTTTGGCGGGAACTTTTCGCGTGGAGGGAAAAAAGAGTTTACAATTTATCGGCAAATTTCATTTTATTTTTGTACAAACAATAAAAGAAAATAAAAAAATATTTGGCCACGACATTGTCGTGTCTAAAGTCGTGACCAACAATTTGGCGGGATTATTTTTACGTTGGGGTGAAATTGAAATTAAAAAAAAAGAAAAAATATATTCGCCCACGACAAAGTCGTGGCGATATAATTTCCAATTTCGCTTATTTATTTAATTCAAAAAGAAATTAGAAAAATATTTAGCGACGACGTCGTGGCCGATTTTTTTTGAGTTTTTAGTCAAAGTTATTGACTTTTTTTTTGGTCGTTTTGTGACCTTTGGCCACACAAAAAAAGTCGTGGCTAAAAAGTTTGTGGCTAAATCCAATTTTGCTTTATAAGCTCGTTGTGTTGTTTGCTTTATAAGCGATATGCCTTCATCGTACTTAAAATAACAATTTAGTCAGAAGAAGGTGACAAAAAAAATGGATTTATATATATAGCAATCCCGCAATTTAAGATTCCTAAGACGCGGAATACCAAAAGTTTGCTATGAGAAAAAAAAAGAGAGAGAGAGGGAGTCAAATTTTTAGAAAATAGGATTTAGAAACATTTTGGGAAGGGAATGAAATGAATTGAAATGTTTTTGCGTTTGTCTTTTTCCGCCAGATATTATTGTTGGACGGAATTTGACAATAACTAATTGTATGTTGTTCAATATGTCCAAACCACCCGATGATGACGACGATGTTTGTTGCCCATTTGGAAGCCTCCAAGGGGGCCTCGACTTGGATGATATCCGCGTGACTGCTTATGAGATATTCTTTACCTCATGCAGGTCCTCCCCCGGTTTTGGTGGACGTAACGCCCTTCAATTTTACTCTGCATCCTTATTGAACAACGTCGCCACTGCTGCGGATCATGCTAGTACTAGTAATAATGGCGGTGACAATGAACCACCACCTGGAAGCCGTATCAAGAGGGCCCTTGGTTTGAAGATGCTTAAACAACGTTCTCGAAGGAGCAACTCATGCGGATCCAACCCTTTATCTCCCGGTGGGCCCAATTATGGCAGCCCTGGCATCGGGTTTTCGACGGTACCAGGGGGGAGGTCTAGGAGACCATTGACTTGTGCTGAAATTATGAGACAACAGATGATGGTCTCTGAGGCTAGCGATAACAGGCTTCGAAAGACCCTCATGAGGACGCTCGTTGGCCAAGTACGTACGTATATATATGATTCATTTTTCATATCCCGTTACTTATTTTCCGTTATAATATCATATTGGAATGATTGATCTCATATATGCATGCAATTTAGTAAAGACCATCATTATCTTTTTTCTTCATGTATATATAGATGGGGAGACGTGCAGAGACCATCATTCTCCCGTTAGAGCTCCTTCGCCACCTAAAACCATCTGAATTCAATGATTCAAACGAGTATCACACCTGGCAAAGGCGTCAACTCAGAATCCTTGAGGCCGGGCTCCTCCATTACCCCTCAAACCCCTTGGACAAAGACGACGACAACTTTGCGACGTGCCTTCGAGAAATTATTCACGGCAGCGATCTTAAACCCATTGATACGGGTAAAAACTCCGAGACCATGAGGACCATATGTAATTGTGTAGTTTCATTATCATGGAGGAGCGTGGGTGGTTCCCCTACTGACGTATGTCACTGGGCTGATGGTTTCCCTTTTAATGTCAAGCTCTACGTCTCCCTGCTGCGTTCCATCTTTGATTTGAAGGACGAGACCAGCGTGCTTGACGAGGTAGATGAACTGGTGGAGCTAATGAAGAAAACATGGACTACGCTGGGGTTTAACAAACCCATGCATGACTTGTGTTTCACGTGGGTACTTTTTGAACAATACGTTATGACGGGACAAGTGGACAACGATCTTCTCAGTGCCTCTTTTACCATGTTGACCCAAGTGGCCAACGATGCCAAGAAAGTTGATGATAGACGACCCATGTATGTAAAGATGTTGTCGTCTGTTTTGACTTCGGTTACCATGTGGTGTGAGAAGCGACTGATGGATTACCATCAAAGTTTCAACAAAGCGACTATTGGAGTCATGGAACACATTCTTCCTCTGGTTTTCTCGGCTACCAGAATCTTGGAAGAAGCTGCCGCAACAGAGAAAGGTGACATCACTTCAGATTCTGCTGCAGGGAACAAGGTTGACCAATATACAAGGTCCTCCTTAAAGAATGCTTTCACCAAGGTACATATAATATCTGTCTGTAAAACACAACAATTCAATTCAATTCTATCTATTATATATAAATTATATATATGGAAATGAATATGGAGACACACCTGTACGTATCTGTCGATGATGATTTTGAGTGATTATATGTAACAGATGGTAGCAAACGGGAACGTGATAAGCAAAACAATGCCATTCCAACAAGTGTGTGAAACGCTGATTCAACTGGCAAATGAAACAGAGGAATTAGCCTTCAAGGAAAAGAAAACTTTTAGCGTGGTGTTAAAGAGATGGCATCCTATCTCAGCTGGAGTGGCATCAGTGACGCTACACTCATGCTATGGTGCCTTGTTGAAGCATTTCTTAACATGCAATTCTGACATAAACAACGACATACTTACAGTCTTGCAGAGGGCTGACAAGCTTGAAAAGGTGTTAGTTAATATGGTGGTTGAAGACTCTGTGGAATGCGAGGATGGGGGCAAGACAGTCATCAGGGAGATGGTTCCATATGAAGTCGATTCTATTATCCTAAGGTTTTTGTCAAAATCAATCAGCGGGAGGCTCAAGAGAATCAAAGATGTTCTTCACAAAGCTAAAGAAACTGAAGTGAGTAGCTTCTAGTTTCTTTGCTTCATCATAATATATAAACACCCTTTTCACCAACTCATTTGTTTTTTTATCTCTCTTTTCATATATATTTGAACACAAAGACATGGAATCCCAAGTCAAAAACTGAACCGTACGCACAATCATCGGTTGAGCTAATGAAGCAGGCTAGAGAACTTGTTATTTCCTTCTTTGATATTCCAATAGCTATTTCTGAAGATTTGGTTCACGACTTTGCGGATGGCATTGAGAAGATTCTCCGAGATTATGCTACATTTGTTGCATCATGCGGTACAAATATACTAGTAGTACTCCAGCTACAACTTTGATTATAAGCAAGCTTGTAGTTACTTTTGTAACTGGCCATTTCTTGATTCAGGTTCAAAACAAAATTATATTCCTACACTGCCTCCCCTGACTAGATGCAGTCGAGGCTCGAAATTCATCAAACTCTGGAAAAAGGCAACTCCTTGTGCAGTAGCAGGGATGAGTCCGTATCATTTGGGATTGGAGGAAGAAGCAAACCACACACGCCCTTCAACTAGTCGTGGAACGCAACGTCTTTACATCCGCCTTAACACGTTGCACTACATTATTTCCCAGCTCAACTCTGTTGACAAGTGTCTTTCACATCCCTCAAATAAAATTGTTCCTTCCCAGAAAAACCGTCACCCCAGCAACCGACGATTTGAGCATACTCGATCCGCAATCATGGCTGCCACGGAACATGTGTCAGAGGTTGCAGCCTATCGCCTGATATTCCTAGATTCGAACTCAGTTCTATATGGGAGCCTGTACATAGGCCATGTGGTGAATGCCAGGATCAGCCCTGCGCTTAAGGTTCTGAAGCAGAATTTGACTCTTTTGTGTGCTATCGTGACAGATCGTGCTCAAGGTTTGGCAGTAAAAGAAGTGATGAAGGCTTCTTTCGAATCCTATCTTATGGTTCTAATAGCCGGAGGAAGCGGGAGAAGTTTCACGAGAGCGGATCACGAAATGATTGAAGATGATTTGAAGCATTTGAAGCGAGTGTTTGCGACTTATGAGGAAGGCGGCGGCGTAGAGGAAGAAGTGGTAGAAAAAGAGGCCGAGACGGTGGAAGGGGTGGTGGGGTTAATGGGTAAGTCAACGGAGCAATTGGTGGAGGACTTCACAGTGGTGGCTTGTGAAGCTAGTGGTATTATGGGATCATCATCAGGAGGGCATCAAACGCTACCCATGCCTCCCACCACCGGAAGGTGGAGCTGCAGTGATCCCAATACCATGTTGCGAGTTTTGTGCCATAGAAAAGATCGTGTCGCAAACCAATTTTTGAAGAGAACTTTCCATTTAGCCAAGAGAGCCTAATTAAAAAGTTTTATACCGACCTCACTCCATGTTACTCCGATGTGCATCAACTTACAGTAATACTTATGACGTTCGTACATATATCAGTTATTACTAATTTATATAGATACATATCAACTTTGGATACTGCTGCTGGACATGCATTGTGCGAGGATTGTACTAACTAATTTAATTTAGCCTTGATGTCATTCTTAATTTGTTGCAGATGGATCGATCGATCATTGGGTAAATGCTATTTATCTGATTAATTGATGAGATCTGAAATGCATATATATATACACACACACACACAATAAAAACAAGACAGTAGTATGTAATTAGACCTACTTAATTTGTGCTTGGAGTTGAAGCTAGCTTGTACGTACGTGTCCTATTTAATTTGAAGGATAAGAGCTCTCCATCCCAACAGTGACGTTCTCACGCGTTCCCTGGAACGCCAATGGTACGACCCCAGGTTCTGGGAACACGTACGTTTGATATATACGAGCAATTTATGTGGTTTAATTACACTCCCATGCATGTCATTAATATAAGAAGGAAAAAGACACCACTACTACATTCAAGCTAATAAACTCCGGTTAAAAACTATATTGGAACCCGCCTAATAACCGTGTCTTGTGCGAGGGAGTCCTATTTGAGTCATAATAGAACCCGCTTCAATAGGCGAGTCCTATAAATAAACAACCGGTTCCTTTTATACATATTAGAACCCGCATTTCCAAATAGAACCCACTTTTTTTCTTGGCGCCAAGTTTGGGGACCCGTCTCTTTTGTTTTAGAACCCGTTTTCCACCACAGCCGAGTTCTAATATAGTTCTGCTAGCTTTTCCATATATAGATAGTAATCTACTTGAAAATTTATATAATTCCAACACTCATACTTTTAACTTTTTGGGTTTTCAGACCTGCATATGCTAATTAACATATTCCAAATTGAACTAATTCACATAAAACTTGTAGATTATAAACACAAATTGTACCATTGGTAATTCGAACATCGAGGAACTTGTACAAAACAGATTCAAGGGGGAGAAAAGAAACTATGCTATAATATTTATTCAACTTTGCTTCAATGCTAACATGTACGAAGCAACCAAAGACAGACCTCTATATAGCTATACTCAAGATATCTAGAAAAGGACTGGCTGCATCATTGCAGCACATTGTCTCCCCATGGTTGAAAAATGGTCTTCTATTTGGTCTCGATTTTGTAATGAGTTAAAGATGATAAAAAAAAACACGTCCATTTCCCTTGTCAAAAGGTCGTCATATTGTATGATGTTGAATTGCGTCAATGTCAAGCCTCTTCAGTTTTCCACTGACTCAATGTGGCCCTTCAGTGTAACTACTCATGAAGCCTGTATAAGCGATCCAAATGCTAAGTACTTTGAAATATTATAAGGAACCTCAACATATCAAACATGGATATACAACATTTAATATTGAAGTACCTTGCATCTTCGGCATGTCTTTTGGCCAGTTCACAACTGCGCCCACTTCCTTCAATTCTCGCAAACTTCCTGCCTGCATATACTGCTATCAAAGTTAAGACCTGAAACAGTTTTAACATATGCAAATATTAGCCGTCAAATAACCTTGAAGGGAGAAAAGTCAAACATGCATATCAAAGTGATGAACATAAACCCAAACACAATATGGATGATGATAGA
Source organism: Erigeron philadelphicus (assembly GCA_024320915.1). NCBI lineage: Eukaryota > Viridiplantae > Streptophyta > Magnoliopsida > Asterales > Asteraceae > Erigeron > Erigeron philadelphicus. The sequence continues at coordinate 56,274,741 of JANDBE010000001.1, forward strand.
AACTGCATAGACATGAAGAAATAAATTAGTTAGTAACTACATGTTGTCTTCACTTGTCAAGGTTCTACTAATCACAACACCAATAATCAACAATTACCATAAAAAACATAAATAAGTTCTCTTATGAATAAAACGTATCACCTGGTATGTATGCTAAGTCAAGTGACCGTAAACCTCTTTTTGCAAACTTATCAATGACAACATGAACTCGGGAAACCACAATAAGTTATGCAATACCACTCTTTTTATCTAGAAAATAGCCCATTTACATCTTTGACATCACGAGATACAAAAATCCATATCATATACTTTTCGCCAATTTTGGATAAATGCTTTACCTAAGTTTATAGTTTATAAGGTTCTCAATCTAAATGTATTCATTACGCTCGAATTTCCCAATATTGTTTGAAGTACCAATTTCACCTGCAAATCAACAATTTTTAGATACAGAAGTTATTAATGAAATAAAGTACTCAACTACCACAAAATACCAATGTTTAAACATAATCAACATATGAATATGGGCTTAATATCCATACCTCTACAGAGGAATACGACTCTGTACCAACTCAAAACAAACTCAAAATGACCTTGAGGACAAACACGAACCACTGTTACCCAACGAGCAATATGTAGGATCACCTGTGTGCATACATTAATACATACAACAACAAGAATTTTCAGAAACACCAAACCCACAAGCTTGAGTAATGATTTTCTTACGTTTTTTGACTACTTTAGGTGGTGCCGTCAAAAAATTTGAGAAGTTACAAGGATTTTTGAAAGGGAATTAATATGTAAACAGGAATGTCGAATAAACATAAGCTTTTCATCTGATCATAATCAAAAGAACTTGGTGATATATGAATCGTGATTGATACAACTATACTAAACCATTTATCTATTTAACTTTTTGAAAATACTTGTTTAAGGGAAAAATTTTATATGGCTTTTGATCTTCATATACAATTTGATAAATTTTAATTTCACAAATTTTACCAGTAATTTTATATAGTCATTTATATACGAAATAAACATAAGAGATACATACAAATGAAATAATTACCTTCATAGATGAAAAGCTTTAATCTTGGTTGTGCTCGTAGTAAGATGTTGTCTGGATTATAAAACCAAGATAATATATTTAGTTTGATGAAAACATGTCTGGAAAAACTGTTTGCTATTCAAATTTGAATGTTATTCCACCATTTAGTTTGATAGGGGAATTATTTAATTTTTTAAACAACTGCCTCCTAATTTTATGCAAATAAATTCTGGGAAAAAAGAGCCCTTAATATGACCCGGTCATTTTAATAAGCGAGTTCTATTTTAATGTTGCGAGACTTATTTGGGGGATTTTATTTATATATTTGTACGCGGCTTTTAAATGACACGGTATTTTAGTAAGCAATCTTAATATGACACGGTTTTTTTAGTAAGTGGGTTTTATTTAGGGGGTTCTTTTTTTTTTAACTTTCAAACCATTTTATTAATAAGCTAGCGAGTTGCTAGAAGGTACAAGAAAGAAAAGCAAAGCAGAGTAAACCAAGGTAATAGGCAGGAAAAAGATTACAAATTGAAAGAGTTCCAGTTTTCTAAGACGATTCCATGGTTGCGAGACCTTGATGATAACCAGAGAAAGCTTGTGGATTTAATATCCTTAAAGGCAAACCGTAATGAGGGTTGCTTATTTAGGGGGTTCTATTTAACAAGCGGGTTTTATTAAGAGAAATCTATTTAGATTTGTGTAGTAGTGCACACAGATTTTTCGTATTCTCTAAGTTAAGATGAATCTTGATGCCGCTTCTTGTTTGGCTTCCACATAATGGGTTGACTTCAATTCCTCTTCAAGAATGATCATAGAATCTGAGACTTCAGCCTTGTATATGTAAAACTTGGTCATTACCAGAAAGAAAATGAAGTTCAACAAGTTGAGTATGGCGAAAAAGGCATAATAGTAGTCCAGGTGGGAGGCATTGAGGTTGTTGAGAATCCATCCTCTGTTACCATTGTCCCTCTTAGTTAAACGTGAAACCGTTGAAAGAAGAAAGCTACTGAAGAAACTCCCAACCCCCAAACTAGTCATGGAATAAGAAGTCCCAAGACTCTTCATGCTCTCGGGTGCTTGATCGTAAAAAAACTCGATCTTAGCCACCTCTAGAAATGCATCTGCCAAGCCCATCAATACGAACTGAGGAAGCAGAATGAAGATTGACAGAGGCACTTGTTTCCCACTCTCAACCACACCATGATCTCTTGCGACACTTAGCCTGTATCTGTCGGTAAAGGATGCCACGAGCATTATAATTATATGGATAACCATGCCTGTCCCCATTCTTTGGAGGAGGCTGATCCCTCTGGGGTTCTTGGTCCACTTTGCCATTATTCTAACAAAGACGCGGTCATAAAGCACGACACATATAAGCATGGACAGGGTGACAAACCCGGCTAAGCTGGCTGGCGGGATTACGAAGCTTCCGATATTTCTCTCCAGAGTTGTTCCTTGTTTGACAAAAAGCGTACTAATCTGTGCAATCATTGTGCTAGGGACAAAGGTTGCTATCAAAATGGGTATCATTCTCAGTATCTGTTTAGTTTCCTCGACCTCAGTGACTGTCCATGGCGGAGTACTAGTTGCTTCGGTTCTAACACACGCTTTATTTAAGAACCTATGTATGTATGTATAATCAACAACGTATAGTATATGTATAAAACTAACCTGAGTGTGGCAGTGGAATCGATCCGATGCTTTCCTTTCTTAGCATACTCGGCCAAGTCAAGTTCGTAGAGTTGTTTGGGATCAGTGGGAACGGGTACTTTCCATTTCTTGAGGGCCGCAAGAATGACCCCGGCCATCTTAGTGAAGGGGCTGCCGGATGGAACCTTGTGCCTGTAAAAGGGCGTTCCGGCCAAGAAGATCAGGATGGATATCAGGAGGCCAAGTGTGGGGAGGCCATAACCAAGAGACCATCCAACATTGTCTTGGATGTAGACGAGGACCGTGTTGGCAAACAGGGTACCAAAGAAGATACTGAACATCCACCAGTTGAAGAAGGAAAGTTTCTGGGATTTCTCCTTAGGGTCAAAATCGTCGAATTGGTCAGCACCGATGGTGGAGATGTTAGGCTTGGTCCCACCTGTTCCGATGGCAAGAGTATAGAGGGCGCCGAAGAAAACGCCTAGTTGCAAGGGGGATGCTTTCTTGCAGTTGTCCATCCCGGAATGGCAGCCAGGAGGCTTTAGCGCTGGTAGTGAAACTGCTAGCGTAAGTAAGCACATTCCCTGTTTTTGATTGATCATTTGTCACCATATTCACGTATGGTTCAATACAATGTTAAGTCTCCACTCGATTAAAAGTTAGACAATGGTTTCTATTCAATTAAACGATACATGGTACCCTTATTATTATATATACTAGGTTTGGCCCGTACTTCGCACGAGCTTTGAAAAATTTTGAACAAATAATTCAACAAAAGTCCAATTTAAAAGAAAACCTTATGTGAAGAATGAACATCATTATTTGTGAAGTTTTTGTAACCTTAAACATAGACGATTAGCCAGTAAGGATGGTGGCCCATTGGTAAAGTGTTTTACTTTGGGGAAAGCCACAAAGGTACACTATCTACCAACAACCTAAAACAAAATTGAGATGTGATCGACACTTGTCTTTTTAATTTATTTATTTTTTTAAATTAGCATTTTTTAACTCTGTATATACACTAATTCCTTATTAAACTTAGAATTGAACTCTAACTCTTGCCTTATTAATACAAAAGACATTATAAGTTTATTTGATTGATCGTTTTCTTATTAATACATTGTCACTTTTTCTCTATATATTATTCTAACTCCTATTACTTATAATAAATTATTAACATTAAGACTTCAAAAATTTGAGTTTACGATCCGATATCACAAGGTTATTTTTCGTCATCCACTATGCTTACAAGTTTTGATTTTGATGTGATTTTAGAAATTTTAAGGTAACTTTAAAAGTCTAAGTAAAGATATATTATATTTATCATTCTTGTTTATTATAACTTAGTTTCATACATCATACGGGTATTAGAACTAGTTATTATATATGGTGGTGGTCGGAGATGATTATGGTGGTGGTCGAAGTTAACTTACACATGTGTAAGTTAGATGGACTTTTTTTTGGACTTTTTTTAGCTGGACTGAAATTATCTTTCACCTATATATATATATATATATATATATATATATATATAGGAGAGAGATCAAATAAGAAGGTAAGTTGAGGAGAGAAGAGAGAAAAGGTTATATTAACCAATCAAAGTGTGACACGTCGTTT
>JANDBE010000001.1:56384278-56397507 GCA_024320915.1 Erigeron philadelphicus
TTCAACTTCAACCACTAAAGTTTCATTTTTCTTTACTTTTAACCACATAACTTTTGTCACAAAAATTTCATTTTATATAATTTTTCCGTTTTAGCTAACCCACCATTTTCCCTGTAATATATCCCTACCTACATTAAATCATGTATCGTATCACGATTTATTTAATAAAGGCGGATAAAGAAAAAGAAGTCTCGTATAATCTGTTGGATCTGTGTTTGGTTTGGAGGGACGATCTTCCGGCCGGCGCCATCTTCCCATTCAACTGCTGCCTGCCAGCGGAGGGTATGTTTTCCATCCTTTACTCGCTAACTAAATAAATAAATTATTCGTTAATCTCTTTTACTAGTTACAATAATCGATATCGATCAATCCTACTAACCGTCTTAATATCTTTTTAACTGTACGTTTCATCATCATCATCATATTTATATAATTTAAATTTAATCGGTGGTTCAAACAGGAGGGTCACACCTAATCCAGTATCATGGAATCGCCTGGTTAGCTCCCATTCTTATTATTCATCGCAATCATCAACTAATATATGTATGTGAATGAATATGTGATGTCGTATTTGATTTTTCCAGCTGTTGGATTGAGGTCTACTTCAGTTGTTGTTCTTACGCTTGATAGCGATGAGGTTTATATCGTTTCTACCTTGTCTTCTACCAACGACACTCAGGTCATTTATATCGATCCCACTACCGGATCTCTTATACATCACCGCAAGCTCGGTTATGATGTTTTCAACTCCCAAGACCAGGCCTTAAACTACATCACTAATGGTTCGAGGTCTGCTTGTAAAACCGTCCTTTATGCCAGAGCCATATTAGGCTACGCTGCCCTTGGGAGCTCTGCCTTGCTGCTTGTTGCAACTAAGCTGACTCCCAGCATTCCTAATTTGCCCGGTGATGGTTGTGTATACACTGTTACTGAGAGCCAATGGGTCAAAGTCTCACTTCAAAATCCTCAAACCCAGGGCAAAGGAGAAGCAAAGAACATCCAAGAACTGGCTGAACTTGATATTGATGGAAAACACTACTTTTGTGAAACAAGGGACATTACTCGCCCCTTTCCTAGTCACTTCTCTGTAACCAACCCTGATGACGAATTTGTTTGGAATCGTTGGTTCTCAAATCCTTTCAAGACTATTGGTCTGGAGCACCACTGTGTCTTTTTACTGCAGGTATTTCCTTTTGATTTTTGCTGTTATCGGCTTCCTTCAAGATTATGTATTCGCTTGTAGATATAATAAATACCCCTATATAGAAGAACTGAAACAAGTCTAGATTGGCTATGTCTAGGATCTTACATTTCGTTGTGTGATGATTTGCCATTCTATAACATGATAAATCCACAAACATCCAGTAGCAATACAGCCCGACTTGGGGCAAAGGTGTGTATATGTTGTGTGATGATTTGTCATCCAATATTTTTGCTACAGGGTTTTGTAGAGTGTCGAAGTTTTGGAAGCTTAGGTCAGCAAGAAGGAATTGTTGCTCTTATTGCTCGTCGAAGCAGGCTTCATCCTGGCACTAGATACTTAGCAAGAGGCATTAATTCATGCTACAGCACAGGTAGTTTTGCATCTTCGAAGACCACGCTGTTGATAATTTTTTTGATGTGAATACATTTATCTTGCAAAATTCACTGGCTGCTTTGCTTCTTTTATTTTTTCCCTTTTTTTTTTGTTTAAGCTGTCTTTTGAGTGCGTTCAAGTATGAAAAGTTTGCATTCCCAATTTCTAAGAAAGTTGTACATAACATTATATAATATAGGGGATAATCGGGACGTATGCATGAGCCAACTGTTAGCTATAAGCATATAAATAATTTAAACAAGTTTAGGAAGTGGAATTTTATACCTCATAAGTCACAACACTTATGGAATGGACTGTACGTCATGTTTTATCTATATTTTCATTTCGCTTTAGCATATGGCAATTTCGCAGCAAACAGAACTTCTGATAACTAGGTGGGGTCTAATTAATATCAGAATGTTATAATGTAACTATTATACAAATGATTGAGCTTAAACCCAAAACAAGATCTAGGGACCTAAAGGCAACCCTATACTAAAGATTAAAAAAGAAGGCAAAAATCTGAGACCAAGCCTTTGAATAGTAGTTTTTTTGGTGAGGAAAACATTATAACCACCATGAGAATAAATAAGAGTGTAACCTGAACTCTTAGCACATAGATAAGCTCCTTCTAAACATACAGCTGAAGTTAGTATATAATGGTAATGTTGAAGCCACCTTCCATTGATGACTTGATTTCTTTAATAATTTTGTGAATTTCGACTGAGATTTCATCAGTCATGTACATGATCTAGCAAAATCTGTGTTTGACTGTTTTCCGATTGTTTGTGTTTCCTTCATCCATAACATGTCTTTGTGAAGCATCTCCGTTGAGAAGAGTGTTGTACGCTTGAAAAGGAAGTACAAGTTATACATGTTTTGAAGTTGAAGTTATCAAAAGTGTGGAAGGGGTGTACTTTTTGGGTTATCAGAAGCATGTAAAATGCAGTTTGAACAAATATAAACATGTAACATACTTAGGATATCTATATATAAAGCCATTGATTTTTTATATTTTAATTTGATCTTTGTTTGATTGTCATCTTTGGCGACAGGTAATGAAGTTGAGTGTGAGCAACTTGTATGGGTTCCCAAAAGGGTGGGTCAAAGTGTGCCTTTCAATACCTATATATGGAGACGAGGAACTATTCCCATCTGGTGGGGCGCAGAACTAAAGATCACTGCTGCCGAAGCAGAAATTTATGTTTCCGACCGTGATCCATATAGAGGAAGCACAGAGTATTACGAGAGATTATCTAAGAGATATGATAGACGAAATATAGATGTAGTTGTTACAAACCAAAAGAAAAGTCCTTTGGTTCCAATTGTGTGCATTAACCTGTTACGGAATGGGGAAGGGAAATCCGAGTCCATTTTAGTTCATCATTTTGAGGAATCTATGAATCACATCCGAGCAACAGGGAGACTTCCTAACACTAGAGTTCATTTAATAAACTATGATTGGCATGCCAATATTAAATTAAAGGGTGAACAAAGAACCATCGAAGGACTGTGGTACCTTCTAAAAGCACCAACAATATCTATTGGCATTTCTGAAGGAGATTACCTTCCCTCTCGTCAGAGAATGAAAGACTGTCAAGGTGAAATAATTTATAGTGAAGGCCTTGGTGGTGCGTTCTGCTTACGTTTACATCAACATGGAGTCATACGTTTCAATTGTGCTGATTCTTTGGATCGTACAAATGCTGCTAGTTATTTCGGGGCTCTTCAAGTTTTCACAGAGCAGTGTAGGCGGCTTGGAATATCCCTTGATAGTGACTTGGCCATTGGCTATCAGTCAGCTAATAACTATGGGGGATATACTGCCCCTTTGCCACCAGGATGGGAAAAAAGATCTGATGCTGTAACTGGAAAATCATATTATATTGATCACAATACTAGGACTACAACCTGGAACCATCCATGTCCAGATAAACCCTGGAAGCGTTTTGACATGACTTTTGAGGAGTTCAAAAGGTCTACAATTTTGTCACCAGTATGTCAATTGGCTGATCTCTTTCTGATAGCTGGTGATATTCATGCAACACTCTACACTGGATCTAAAGCAATGCACAGTCAAATTCTAAGCATATTTAGTGAGGAAGCAGGAAAGTTCAAACAATTTTCTGTGGCACAAAATATGAAAATAACTTTGCAGAGAAGATATAAAAACGCAGTTGTGGATAGCTCTCGTCAGAAGCAGTTAGAGATGTTCCTTGGTATACGGCTTTTTAAGCATCTTCCATCGCTTCCAGTCCAACCCTTATATGTATGTATCTGCTGATGATGAATCAATCTTTTTAATTTTTCCCCCCTACACATTACTAAGGAAACCATAAGTGGCACATAACTAACATATGCATGAGTATCAAAGCGTAGGGGTGTTCACCGGTTCGGTCTTTGGGTTGTTCGGTGTATCCAGTCCGCTTTCTTCGGTTTTTTATTTTGATATCTGGCATGCTATCCTAAAACTGAACCAAAACTCAATTTAATTTACACAGACCGAACCGAAACCGAATTTGAATTCGGTTTAAAGCCGGATATTCGTTTGCAAAAGCTTTTAACATCAATTTGACGGAACTTTTCTTTACAAAGGTGTGGATTTAATCATATTGCAAACATGTTGAAGTTTATTGAATCTTGTTAAAGTTGACCATAATTTACATGTCCAGTAACATACATAATTTATCGTTATGAAATAAAGTCGAACCGAAAATGATTATAATAGAGATGTGAAACACGAGATAGAGAAGTATAGCGGAGAAAGATATATGACACAACTAAACAGTGTTTTTTACGGAGTTAGTATTCAGATAGGGGACATATATATATATATATATACCACTCTAGGTCAATATATTACGAGTAATTGAAAGGATACTAAATATCACAAAGCTCCATTTTTACTCATTGTGATACGTGAATATGAATTTTAATAACTCATCCATGCTTAATATTGTGAAAGTTCCCATTGCGAAGCTTTTGTTCTCTTATCATATTTCTTCCCTTATTTCTTACAGAGCCACGTATTATTTCGTCTCTAAATCTCAGTTTTATGTAAGATTATCATATTTATGTTAACCGATGTTTCTTGGAGCTGATGTCGGTTGATGGTCGTTTTTGTATTTAGGTGCATGATTGCATGTATGCATCTCATTCTGTAACAGGCCTTTGGCTGCTACAACATTACTAAACTGTCAATATATACATGTCTGTAATCATTTTTTGTACCTAAAGCACTGCATGTGTATGTTTCTTGACCAGAAACCTGCACCTCACATTGTAGTTCTAATGGCGACTACAAGTTATTCAATATTTACTATTTCTTTGTAGTGGTCTGTGGGCGTTGGTGCCACTTTATTACCTCACAGTTCTGTTTAATTTTTATATAGCGAAACTTATAATCCATCATCATTTGCACTTTTTTTAGTTAGACTTTTACTAGAGCTTTTAGGTAATGTAGGCCTTCTTTTTGTAAATGTGAATGACTGGTTTTTGTGCAAGTTGGTATATAGAGTCAGAGGCCATAGATTCAGTGAACTTGGAAAATTTGTTCAATCCAGAGTAGATGAAAATTTTTGGGTTGACCTGATTTGGTGAAAGATTAGCAGTTCACAGTTATGTCATCATTCACCTGCTATTTGACATTAAAGATTGGCAAACTTAATCTTGTCTCTCTGTTGGATAACCCATTTCCGTTGAAATCTTAGCTACCTCACATACCCATAGATGTAGGTCAGAGGTACCTATGTGTATGTAGAGAATATTGGTTTCTGGAATGCCTCAATACCATGGTGAATAATGCTTGTAGAAGCTTAGTCTTAGTCCGATGCTGCTAGTAGATTTATCCAGTGGGAATTACCTCTGGTGTTTGGCACATGGATTCTATATAACTACTTGTCCAAATATGAAATTTATACCATCTTTTATTTATATATATTCTGCTTCCAAGTTGATAATATTTTCTGTATACTAGTGAGAGTCATTATCTCTCCACTTACTTGCTACATGTTGTCAAGCCAGTGCTCTTGACACAAGTCTGATTTGCCACAACCATCTAGACAGCCTCTGACAGAATTTTAGTCTGCCAGCTGCCGTGTCGCTTGAATCCTATTGTGTCTTCCAGCCACGTTTGAACATCGTGCCACTGTAAATGTTTGAAAGCCTCCTAGTTTGGTGACTGGGCTAGTCTCTGTTTTACTCTTCGAATTCTCCTGCTAACCAACCCCCCTGATTTTGTTCTGTCCCTGTTACCAGTCCTGGGTTCCAATGTTTATGGTTTTTTATTTCTTAATTCCTCATCCCTTTTTGAATTCAAGCTCGAATTCTCGTCCAGTTTCTGCTCAAGGCTCCTGTCCCTATTTGAGAGCTCCAGCGTGGGTTGAGTTTTTGGTTTTAGTTTTACATCGAGGTCTTGATTCCTGTTCCCGGTGATTATTGCCACTTCTTGTTTCTGTTCCAGTCGCCGTTCTTTATTGTTGGTTTCACGTTTCATACCATGTCCTAGTGTTGGTGTTATACTGGCAATGCGTCCCAGGTTGTATTTCCGATTCCACTCAAGATGCTGGTTAATTGTGTCATGACGATGACTCTCCAAATCAAGAATCTACGTCCTGTTTTTTGAGTTCAGGGGTGAACGTGTTGTGCAAGTTGGGAATGATTTACATTATTAGTTTAACTTGAGGTGTTAGAGATTAAGATTGTAATTAGCCTGTTCTTTTTCAGAATCCTAGACTAAGAAGGCGCTTGATTTCTTTACCATTTCGGTTTATTCGCTTATATCTTTGTTATATGTGTTCTCTAAAGGTCTTCACTCTTTGGCTCGATAAAATGCACAATACATTTTTTCATACCGTCAATTTTATTACATGTCAACAATGTCCACAGTTTTCCTTTTTACCTTATTGTAGAGGAACTCACCTGATAACATATTTTTGTTTTGTTTCGTGAGTGTGTGCGTGGTGAATAAAGTGATTCAAATGAGAGACAACTATCTTTTAATGAATCAGTATGCTGGTAATTTTTTATATTGTCTTGTCTTCCACACCTTTCAGTTTGATATAGTTTTTAAGCGATAAAAGCTTAAATTCTAGTGGCTAGTGGCTAGTGTTTTGGGCATAGCCACAGTTGTACTTTTAACTTGTAGTTTTCTCTTTTTTATATAACCTAAACCTGCATATTCATTCTATAATTCTACCTCTAGAAATGCGAAAGACAATGTTTTTAGTGAACATAGAAATCTACATATGCATTCTATCGTTTAGCCGCAATAGAGCATCATCTTATATCTCTTATCTTTCCCCCTTGATAGGTGTCTAGTAGACCATTCGGTTGTCTGCTTAAGCCGGTTGCTAGCATTTTGCCGAGTTCTGATGATGGAGGCAGTCTTCTTAGCTTTAAGCAAAAAGAACTCATCTGGGTAACCTATACATGTTACTATTTTCCAAGGCTTAGTATTTAGCATTATCATACTTTCATTATTGCATGCTACAAACTGAAATTTCCATCAAATATGACTATTTTTCTGCTTTACAGGTTTCCCCGCAGGCGGCAGATGTTATGGAACTTTTTGTACATCTTGGCGAGCCCTGCCATGTTTGTCAGCTTCTTCTCACAATTGCACATGGTGCGGATAGTTCAACATTTCCGTCTAGAGTTGACGTGAGAACTGGACGTGATCTGGATGGACTTAAACTTGTTGTGGAGGTCTGATTCATTTCAAGTAGCCACATTTTCCATGCCTTCATAATCGAATAATTTAAAGTGCTTCTATAGCAGTTATGTCTGCTCAAACTGTCATCGTAATACTGGTTATAAACTAGTTTCTTCAACCCCAGAGAGTGTTTAGTTTTTTTTGCTCCACGAACTAGGGCCAGCTGTGATTTGCGGTTGAATCTCTAAGTTGTATATCAAGTTTTTAAGGGTGGCTTAAACATTCAAGTATAGGATATGAGAAATCAATTAGGTCACCAATATAATCTGTAGGGCAAGTGAACTTCAAAATGAAGAGAAAGATTAGTGATATTTGATTTTTATCTTATCCATTCAGCAGATGTCTCATTGGTAAATTAGACCATAGGAATGGGTTGAAGGTTGCTTTGTTGAGCGTCTGATGTTTGTAGATTTTTCTGGAAGGTTCCGTGAACCATAAAGTTACGTGGTAATGTGTCATAATGGGTCGACATTGTTCACGTTATTTGAACAAAACAAAACTCATCAATCTAAGGTTTTCACTCATAAGTAATCTGATTTTTTTTCTTCTTCCAGTTTTCCATTGCTTGATGTCAATAATGTCCACACCGACTTATACACCTGGTACATACCTCACATGTATGTGCCGTGTAAATGTAATGCCAAGTTCCCTGCCAAGTCTATATTTCTCATTACAATATCCTTTCTTCCTTTCTTTCTACTCTAGCTAAATACCAACTTTCAACAATACACCTGCAAGGAGAAATCGGAATAAAAGAATGTTTTATAGGTTGGGAAGGAGTTGGAGGAAAAATCACCATATCGTAATTCTTTTAGATTATGTTATTTTCTTTCTTTATCTCCTTTTTCTTTTGCTTGGTTAACGCTTCCAATTTGGATGAGGTTTGACTTTATTTAATTATAATAATAATACGCTTTCTAATAAACTATGTATTTCTCTTGATTGGAAGAGAGCTACCTGATGCACAGGACAGCATACTGGTTTTACTTTAATCAAGTTTTGTCTTTGTTTACAGGGAGCGTCTATTCCTCAGTGTGCGAATGGGACAAACATTGTGATACCCATACCAGGACCTACTAGTGCTGAGGATATGGCTGTTACAGGAGCTGGTGCACGCCTACATGCCCAAGATACTACAAATCTTTCACTTTTGTATGATTTTGAAGAACTGGAAGGTGAACTAGACTTTCTTACTCGTGTGGTTGTACTCACCTTCTATCCTGCTGTGTCAGCAAGAACTCCAATCACTCTCGGCGAGGTACATTTTAATGAAAGTTGTAGCGTTACTGTTATGTTAGTTTATTAAATCAGTTAAGTTTCCATGGATGTAATTAAGATTCTCATTACTGTTAATAGTTAGTACCTACTTCTTTCTTTTCCCTAATCCAATGCTTCACTTAATTTGCTACCATTCTAGGGTGAACACTTTAGGTGTGACATGATATTAATTTCGGTATGATCATCATCTCTGTTTCAAAAATAGCATATGATTTCTTGATATGCTATTCATTGTAAGACATAGGAATTGGCCTGCCTATTTAGGTGGTCAAATGTATTGCTGTTTCTAAGTGACATGGCATTCTTGATTTGATTGAATGTTCTTTTCCCAGTGGTTGAAATTATCAGATCAGAAACCTTATCGGTTATATGCAAAGTAAAAGAATCTCCATTTGAGTCATTAAGTGGTGGTGTTTATGTGGTTTTAGGAGAACAATTTGATGGCATGTTTATATGTTTGTGACCATTCTCATCTCTTTGATAGACATGTTTAATTTACTTTCTGATTTATACCGTCTGTTTTGTAATCAGCTTCATTTTTTTATCTGCATTTGCTGTCCTGTATCCGAAAGTGTTGAAGTTTGTGGTGACAGTTGGTTGATGTTATTTTTAGTTGATCGCTCTTTACTGGATAATGAAACAGGTAGAGATACTTGGAATAACTCTTCCATGGAGAGACTTTTTTACCTCTGATGGCCCCGGCATGAGGTTATGGGAGCATATTAATAAAGTCAAAAACGACACCAACCTTTTGTCATCTGAGGTAAACAGCAACCCTTTTGCAGCGGCTCTTATCGATGATGTGTTGCCATCTGCAAAATCCAAAATTTCCACCAGCACCGTCCTTGACCTCTTATCAGGTGATGGCATTATATCAGGATTGATTTCACAACCAGTGCAAGAAACTGCTTTACATGATCCATTTCTCAACCCATTTTATGATCATGATGAAGTCGACGACATTCCTAAAGTTTCAGTTCAAGATAAAGTGTCAACCGAAAGTAGTCCTCAGCAGTATATAAGCTATTTCAAGAGATTGGCTGTCTCAAATGTGGTATGTTATTTAGTGATATGATTTTGCTATTGCGTAATGAAGTTTTGTCCTTTAGGGTAGAACAGAGTTGTCCAGGTCATGATAAATTTTCTATCAATAGCCAGCAAGTAACGTAGTTTCCCAGGAACCAAAAGCTTCCTGGTAACCGGCTGCCTCGGCCTGGTAACAGAACCCATTGAAGCAATTGTAGCAGCTCCGGCCTGGCCCCTGTAAGTTTTGGGGCACTTCAGTACACTACACTGTAGCGTTCAGGGACAGGCTAAACGATCTGCGGAACCACGGGATGTAAAAATACATTGGTAGGGGACCGTTCCATCTCTTTAGACAGCAGGCTTCCACTGGTCACCGGGGCTTACTGAAAAAAAAACAAGGCTTGCCAAAATATATCTGGATTGGCTTGCTTTAATCATTGCATCCTGAATCCCTGATAGACCTGATACTCCATATTTGGAATTCCATTCCTATTCCTTACCTTAATCATATCCTATTCAAGTTCACATAAGTGCTGCGAACTACCATCCGGCGTACGACCTCACTCTGCACATCCCACACGTCTCCCATCACTCACCACATTGCATCTGTTTTTAGCACTGCACCATCCGTCAGCATGATAGAAGTCTCCCAAGTAAACATTATCCATCTGCCATGTACTTATATCAACCTCTGTCGTTCCAATCTCTGTACTTACAATATTCACTATTTTATCAACAGAGGTCATAGAAAATGACCAAAATCACATGAACTTGGATATTACATGAGTGATAATTCCATACAATCAAGAAATTCGAGAAAATGATGCAAAGTCACTAATACATTTGGATGCGGTTGATGACAGAACGTGTTCAATGAAAGAACATGTTCAGCAATGAAGCCTGTTTATTTTCGTAGAAAATTGTTGGAGATTTAAACTTTTTCCACTTTTATGTGTGGGCATTACACCAATGCTGTTGTATATGAAAATCTGAGTTTTACAGTATCTGCGAATCCATTGTCATAATCTCGTTTGTAGTCCTTTGTGAGGATGCAAGGTCTTTAAAAGATTCCTTTTGGGGTTTTGAGTATGCTAATTAATGTAGTTGGATTTTTGCAGGCTAACAATTTAGGCTTTGTAGAAGCCATGAAACTAGAAATCGAACGTCTGCGCCTAAATCTCTCTGCTGCTGAACGTGATAGAGCTTTGTTGTCTATTGGCGTCGATCCAGCTACTATTAATCCCAATATATTGCTTGAAGAATCTTACATCGGTTCATTATGTAAGGCTGCAAATGCCCTTGCACTTCTTGGTCACACTTACTTAGAAGATAAGAGTATTGGTTCTATTGGTCTTGGATCTACTGATGATGATAATGACATCGATTTCTGGAATATAAATAAAATTGGTGAAGGTTGCTGTGGTGCCTCATGTCAGGTTCGTGCTGAAGCTTTAACATCAACATCTTCTTCGCTATCCATGTTTACGTGCTCTGAGTGTCGACGCAAGGTTTGCAGAGTTTGTTGTGCTGGTAAGGGAGCTCTGCTTCTTGGAAGTTATAGCAACTCGTTAAGTCGTTCTGTGACGATGGATGGGGTTATTTGTAAGTTGTGCTGCCATGATACTGTTCTTGATGCACTCATCCTGGACTATGTTAGGGTTTTAGTCAGCCATCGAAGAAGTAGTCGATTTGACCTTGCTGCATTTAGAGCCTTAGATCAAGTGGTAGGAAGGGACCATCTTACCAGAAGAATTATGAAGTCTGACACGCATGTAACTGAATTTCCGTTACTCAAGGGACAAGAATCATTAGCTGAATTTCCGTTTGGTAGCATTCTACACTCGGTAATCTCTTTCGTCTGGTTCTTTGTATGCCATTAAAGTAATTGTTTTTCTTTCCTCTGTCACACAAGTTGAAGTTAATTTAGTTTTCTACTGGTGATAAGCATCTGTAATTACCTGTTTAAACTGGATCACTTAGTAGTCTCATAGATATATCGTTATGCTTCACTATGGCCTTTTCCTGATCATCCAATTAGTCAGGATTCATTGCTCAGACCTACGATTGCAACTGAAGCTTGATTCTATTCTTGTCTTCTTCGATGTAATCATATGCCCTTAATATTTTTTAGGGAAGTATAATCAAGATGCATATGCTACTGCTTTTAGTTGTGGTGTATACATTTAATAGGGGAGTACAGTTGCAACTGAAATTATGTTTGATCCTTTATGTGGCTTGGGATATTGACCATAGTATCTTTGTCTTGATGCTTTGTTTGATTAGTTCAGTTATTTTATGATTTACGTTGTAGGTTGGCGTAGCTTTAATGCTGATTTTGCTTCCCCCATATTTGTATGGCAATTTATGACCAGAGTGGGATAAACTTTAGATTTCCTTTGATAGATTTTAGTAATACAGTTTTAGTTAAGAAATTAAAGGGCTGAAGCGATATATGTACACAATTCCTTGCCAGCACTGAAGATTATTTTATGGTTGCGGTTATATACACACTATGAAGAGCTTGCTATCAATGAAGTTCTGATCGGTAAATTTTTGTTTTTCATTTAGATTGAATCAGCTCCAGGTTCACCTCCGCTCTTGTCGTTGCTTGCACCTTTGGATTCTTTATCACAACAGCTATACTGGAAGGCTCCCCCTACTATCTCCTCCGTTGAGTTTGTTATTGTTCTCGGAAGGCTTTCCAGTGTCTCCAGTGTTGTCCTTTTTGTTAGTCCCTGTGGTTATTCTGTATCTGATTCCCCTACTGTAAGTGTTTCTATTATAAGGTTCAGTTTTTTCTTAAGCATTATCTGTTATCATAATACTTCTGATATATATATAAAACTTGATGTGTGAAGTTGTCGAATCTTAATTTTATCTTCAGTACACTGTATACCTTGAAATTGACAGTAAAATGTTTCTCTTATACTCTCTCCACCTTTCAATAATCAAAATGGAATTACCATAAAAGGATTGTAATATTTCCTTTCTTGGATAGCTTTTAATGATAAATATCTTGTTGGCCGAATAATCATTACAAAATACTGGAATTTGACTTTGAATGTAGAGGATTAATAATTTAATGTTAGGGTTTTTGTTTTTTTGGCATTCTTGTATCTGAGCAATAACCTACTGCTACATTATTTTGTGTCTACCACCAAAGTTTGCAATTTTTGTGGGATTGAGGAGCAGTAACATTTTGTATTGTGCAGATGTGGTACATATTTGTGTGTTTGGTGTATGTACAGTGTTGTTAAACTCAGCCAAGTACCCGGATTTGACTTGCGACTTAATAGTCAAACGGGTTGAGTCAGGCCGACTTGGACTAAAAATCGGAACGGGATCAGACTCTGGTCAACACAGGTCAAACTCGGCCGAGTCGGGTCAAAGATGGTCAATTTTTTTTCATAATGAACTTTTAATAAAACCCTAAAATCTTAAATTGGTTTAAGTTATTATTTCTAAACCATTAAGTTTGAACTTTGAAGTATTATGTTAATGTTTCTAAACAATTATGTTTAAGTTTGAATTTTTTAGTCTAATTATAATTCTCTATTACATATTATTGCAAAAATTCTTATTTTCACATATAAAATCCCAATCTGGGTAAGGGCCCGCCCCCCCCCCCCCCGCCCC
>JANDBE010000015.1:683098-694813 GCA_024320915.1 Erigeron philadelphicus
GAGATACGCGGGTCTATGAGCGTTTTATGTGACTATGTTTGTGTTTAAGTGGTCCAAATGGGTTGCTAAAAAATGCAATGTTTTTATGTGGAGAGTTTCGATGGATCGGGTTCCGACGTTAATGGCCTTGAAGTCTAGGAACTGTTTCTATGGTAATGTTGAATATGGGAATTGCAATGAAGGGGAAGAAACAATTGAACACATTCTGTGTTCATGCACAATTGCTATGGATATTTGGTACAAAATAAACATATGATGTAAGGTTGGACCACTATTTTTCTTTTCCATTAAAGACAATTTTGACATCAACATGTACGTGGGGTTTAGAAAGGGAACAAGGAAGATTTTCAAAAGAGTTGTATTTGTGACATGTTGGTTCATATGAAAAGCAAGGAACGAAAGAAGGTTCAATAACCGGAATGTCGAAAGAGTGGTCCAAGACATCAAGACCACTAGCTTCTTATGGTTTAAAAGTAGGACGAGACCTTGCTCTTTAAATTGGCAAGATTGGAATTTGTTTTAATGTTTATATGTGAATAATCCCGTGTATTTATACTTTGTATCTAGTTTGGCCACTCCTCAATTGTGCGAGTTTGGCGATTTGTGAATAAAAGTTACGTTTCAAAAAAAAAATAATATATTTTAACATCTTTTTTTCAACATCTCTCTTTGATTTTTCCATTTGGATTATCCTTAACAATTAAGATTACGAATATACCTACAATGAAATAAGGAATTTTGGGCTTGTAATAGAGAAATTATCTAACTTGAGGGACCAATGAGAAATTTTCATTTATAACCGGCCTCTACCCACCATCTAGGATTTCTATTTTTCAACCAAAAAGAAAACGCCATATATCCGAAAATGATTAGAGAAGAGAGAAAAATTGTGGAAAAATCGATACTAGAAAAGAAAAACTACAAAACCAATTGAAAGATTATAGTTGTAGCGGGGTTGGAGTGCTTGAATCCGAAAATCTCAAGGAAAAAGAGAAAGGTGTTGAGTTTTTGTTACTTAGCTTCCTGATATCATCAACAATAAAGGTACATCCTTCCTTTTTTGGACAATTGTAAATTTAAGTGGGATTTCTAACCCTAACCATAGAAACTCTATTTTATGTGATGATGTTATAGAAAAATGTGAATCTGCTAGAAGAATTCTATGGTTATACAGCCAAACACAATAACAATTAATAATGTATTGAAAAGGTTGGGCTTTAGTAAATCTTGGAATTATATAAGTAGATCACCTTATGAATAAAGATATGAACTCGATAGGTGCTTTTAAAAAGTTCATCTAGGAAGCTTGATTCTGCATTGTCGCCATTAAGATGAGTAGTAAATATCTGCTTGGTTTTATTTTTGCCATTAAGTTCTGTCTCGAATAGTGTCTATCTAGATATATAGAGTCTGTTTCCAGTAGTAGATGAGTTAGTTTATTTTTTAAGAAATTACTATAATACCGTTTATATTTAATGAGTTTATTCTTTGATAAAAAGTTCTTGAAGTTTTAGAAACTGATATCTGGAAAATTGGTGACTTGATGTAAATATCCTCCCCCCGTAGACTTTATACTAGCATGGTACCCGCACGTTGCAGCGGATATAATTGATACCACAAAATAATCCGATGTTCACCTGCATCAATATCTCTAAAACTACTATGTTCTGATTCTAGCCTTGTTCCATAAACATCAGCCAAAAACAAATCTTATAAGAGCCTCGTCAAATCCTAATGTAATTACCAGATCAACCTTGGGCGAAAATCCGCATAGTAACGCAATGCTACTTTTGAGTATTATTAACACAATGCTACTTTTTGAAGAATGCCCAGATTTTATTACAGCAATTAATTTGTTAGACTAATTAGCCAAATTTTTAAAATTAAAATTACAAGGTTTGGTGACTTTTAAACTGTTTCATCAGTTTCCTTCTAGCTAGTTTTTCGGTATTAACCATCTGACATTTTGGGCCGACGCGTTGTCAATAAAATTCAACTCAAATGGGGTCATTTTCAGTTTTCACATATTCTTTATAATAAAAGCACTGTCAGGATATACTCGAATCAACTATATGACCATAAGATATTATTTGACTTCAGTGAATAGTAATAAAGGCTATAATCTTATATTGACTTCTTTCATTTGTAAAAACACATGACTTTCATTGTAAGCACAAACTTATTGGTGAATATAAAAAGCATGCATGCATTCTTTGAGCCTGTTTGTACATTGATTTCTGCCCTGAACTTAGTTAACATAATCTAGACGGTTTTTACTTTCATTTTTCATACGGAAGTATATTATAGACTATGGAAGACAGAATAGAAAACTTAAGACTTGCAAGATATCCATTACTGTCAACTGATTATGTCCAGCCTCCTGATTGAGCTAAATATAAGTACCCTATTGGTTTAACATGGCTACTTAAACTATTTTAAATCCAAACAGAACCGTATAAACAGAACCGGAAGCAGATCACCTCCAGGAGTAGCCACAGTTTAGAGGTATCATCAAGTAACGAACCAAAAAGATCTTCACAAATCCGCATCTTTCTCCGAACTGAATATACACAAGCTACGGAAGCTTGTTTGGCCAGAGGTATATAACTATATACAACGCTTATTTCGACGACTTCCCATCTGAATCAAAACGCAGGACTCACTTTTTTTACCCTAACCACAGATATGTAAACTGATGGTTTGGTACTAATTCTAGTTTATAATAACGACCCCTACTCCCTCCAATTACACTCTCCTTATATGCCCAACAAAGATAACTCACACCATATCTCCACAATATCACTCATTTTCATGATGTCAACAAACTTCAAAACAAAATATAAAAATTACCTTCAAAAAATCAGAACTCGATTTAAGTTGATTCTTCTTATTCACATCCACTTGTCCCATAAGCTTCAGCTCAATCTGCATTTCTAAAGAAAACTCCTGCAACATGTGTTAATAGTTCAAAACTCAATTTGAACTAACAACACACTTTGTAGCGATAGCTAACAGCACCCTTACTTCATCACGAAACACGGTAAGAACTTCGTTCAAACTCAATTTGAACCAGTCACCATCACCCGACAAACATACCAAGTAAAATATTTATATGGACGTAATTAGAATAAGCTTCATAGTATGATCTATAAATAGATAAAAACGAACCTGTTGCCAGTACAGTTATGGTCTTATAGAACACGAACAGGTTTAATGAACAAACATTTTTATAAATTTACATGTTAGTGAATCGCAGGCCCACCACCCTAAACCCATGTAATTAAAAAATTTATTGTTTTGACCTGACCGGTTTTGGCCCCGACCCTTTTGACATCCCTAAGAATTATATATGATAATAAGGATAAAGGATTACACACCTCTGTGACCATTTCACTGAAATCTTCCCTTTGACTGCTTAGCATTTCTTCCTCCTAGGCTACCTCATATCAGAAATCCTACCTTTGTCAAAATCATGTGATTCAAAACTCAGGAACAAAAATTTCAAGTGAAGAAAATTTAGACCGCAAACAAAAAAAGCATCCTATGAGATCCACCAAACTATGACATAACCATTCGTAATGTGTAGAAATGATTCAACTTTGCCCTACAAAACTAATATCTTTCTTTGATCTACCCTCACAATCTATTAATAAAAGACTAAAAGGCAAAGCATTTTAAAATAAAGAAACATCAAAATGAAGAACTCGTACCCTTTTACCGGAATGGCTTGTCTTGTGGGCACCATTATCACATAGCTGTAGAAAAATCAAATGACATTTATATTTAGAATTAATAACCTTCCTGTAAATGGGCAGCTTGATTAACGGGTCAGATTTGGTGTGCTAAATACGATTGCAGAAATTAGATTATATTTTACATAAACTAGCTAATTTTTTTAATTTTCATATTTTGCAGATTTTTATAGGGAAAAACCCAATTTACTAAGATTATGTTTATAGCATTATAGTCAATTAATTAAATTAAAGACAAAAAGTGAAATCTGAACAAAACTAATCCTAATCAAAAATGTTTCCCGGGCTGAAAATTCCGTCACAATTGGATTATTTTGGGGCTTTTATGACTAAAACTTATATGGTTAAAAAAAACAATCTGAACAGTAACAACATTAATACTACTGTCTGACTTTTAGCGATGATATCAATTGTGACACTTCTTATTCGGCAGAAGAAGATCATTATGGATTTAGTGACACTTTACAACTTTAATGACACTTAAATTTCGGTCACTCTGAATGTTATCTATCTTGTAAGGAAAGGGGAACCCAGGCAATATGTGTTTGTTGAGTATGTGTGTTCTTTGGTTTATGAGAGAGGGAAAGTATACTTATAGATTTACTCTACATTTCAAATGTCGTATATGGCTTTATAAACTTTAAAATAAACCTGTAGATGTATTCTTACTAAACATTAAATTAGAATTAAATTAAATTAAAAGAAAATATCATATACACCCAAAGGAATAGTTAAATAAATACTGTATTAAAAAAAGTATAAAATGATGAAACACCTAGATAAATATTAATTAATTTACTAAATGATACTTTTAACAACAGATGAACACAGCAGAATGATGTTCATGAGAAAAAAGTTGTTTAAAATTCTAAAATAGGGCAACTCTTAAAAGAAAACCAGCCAGCCTGTTAAAACAACATATTTCGTTTGTAATATACACACATATATGCACCTCTTGTAATGCAATATATTTAAAGTTAAATGAATTAGGTGTTTTATGATTATAGATAATATGACATGACCTCCAACTATATTCCATTAGGGTATCTTTATAGTGTAACTTTGTACATGTGATACCAGTATGATTTATGCAATGGAGACTTGCTATATATAGAGAGAGACATATAAGTTGACCAATCAAATTATAATAGAATGTTGCTGAAAGTAACATTTTTTTGTTTTGTTTTTATTTTGATGGTGTGTGTTTGCGTGATTGTGGCACGTATGTGCCATAGAATGAAGATCCTTGGACTACTCTAGTGGCTCGACAATGATCGGGTACTTGTTCTTTGGCATCCGAACTAGAGTTGGCTGGACAGAGTCATCATTGTCAAGAGCTTTCCACCTGCAAATAAAATGAAATGAAATTATTGGGTAATTGTTCTTTGACATATGTTTTTGCTAATTCTTTCGATTGTTGCTGAGTGCGGTGGTCAAATTATATTAATTACTTGTATCTGCAGACAAGGTGATGAATGAAAATGGAAATTTCAAGCTTGGCAAGATTCATTCCAGGGCATGTACGTGGCCCATTTCCAAACCCAAGGAAGCTGTAAGATCTTAAAGGATCCTGATGATGTTCCAAAAGCAAACACGTGTCAGTCATCCTCTCTTATGCTATATAAGGAATAATTATTAGCATGAAAATGAGATCATTAACTCACATCAAATCTTGATGGATCAAATTTATGGGGTTCTGAAAAAACTTGCGGATCATGATGAATAGATACTACATCCAAGTTGACGGACCAACCCTTCTTGATAGTGTATCCTGAATGATCATATATACATCTTATATTATCCACATATCATTATTATTATCTATAAGAAATTATGCATCACTAAAGGTGCGGACGTATATGATAGATTACAAATGTATACTGTTCCTCTAAAAGAAATAAAGATTAACAAATATTGCCTAAATGTTTCCTGGTATTTTGGCTTTTTACACAATTTATAATTAGAGGTATTCAAGGATTCAATTGAGAAAAATGAAGTGACAGTAAGTGGAAAATAAAGTTTGGTGAGTCTTATAAAGGCAAGCAACTGCTTGGTTTCTTGGGGATTTCCATTACGCTTCAAGGAATAAGTATTCCAAGCAAGTCATTTTATCCGTATAAACGGATTAATGTTTTGTTAAACACTAAAATAATGATAATTAATCTTACATTATGTTAGTATTATGGACTTATAATTCATCAAAATGAAGTTCTTGAGTGTTCTCACAGATATTCTCATTAAAAAGCTACCATATATATATATATATATATATTTATATATATGTAGATCTTTCTATATTATATTATAATTATATCTATCGATATCATATACATATGTCTATACATTCAAATACATTTTTTGGAAACTATTCTTCAAGAAATTTCAAAAACCCATGCACCACTAAAAGTTTGATTTTTAAAAAACTTTTTTTTTGAAAAATATGCCAAATGATGAGGTCATGCCTTGCCTCTTATTCCTCCTATTAGCAAACCAACATCATTTGATTCACTACAAAACATCATCATAATATGATATCCTTGTTTTTGGAAAGGTGTGAATTACTCGCGCATAAGTTGGGACTCGTCTGCAAATGGTTTGATAACACAGAGACTAACTATGCAATTTACTCTTTTTTGATTTTTTTATTAATGGTTTACAGGATATACCATTGATTTCAAAGTCCTGAGCCGCTTTCCTGGAATACCATGGTAAGACCGTTGCTCTGCGAAGAGTTTCACTCACAACCTGAAAAACAAACCATTCAGTAAATTAAATGGCCGGTTTCACATTATGACGACCACGCTAATTAATTTACAAGTATTGTTATGCTTACTTTCGCAGTGTAAGGCATGTTATTGACTTCGGACCATGTGAGACTTGATCCAGTACTTTCCCTCTTACTCCGAATTTCCATATGTTCCTCCTGATGATAAGTTTTATAAGTTTTGATTTAATATTTACAAAGTGTAAGCTTATAAATTATTAGTTAGACAGTTAGTTACTCTCAGCCTATCCAAAGCTGCATGATTTTCTCCTAGGAACTTAACGAGCCAGGTAAGGGCGGCAGTTGTAGTGTCATGACCTGCAATTAGCAGTGTTAATATGTTGTCCTTCATTTGTGCATCAGTAAGTTTTTCGTCATCGTCTGATCCTTGTCTTCCATCCTTCTTAATCAATGAGCCTAAGAAATCTTGTTGTAATTCGTTTCCATTTCTTCGCCTAGCTATTATGGTATCTAACATCTCAAACATCCCATCCCGAGCCTGATCATATATGGCATCAGCTACCATTTAGATTGCAGAATATAGGTTAACATGTGTCGATGGTTGAGGTATCATCACGTACCTTCATACCACGGTAGAAGGCAGTCCCTGGAATATTTAAGGGCAGGGATGCAAAGCACGAAGAAATGATTTTGAAATAGTCTCGAAATTTCTCTTGCTCCTCGCCAGCCGGCTCTAAGCTCATTATCATGTTTCCGATAACCTTTAAAGTAAACTGCATGTAGAATTGCAACAGAAGTACATATGATGAATGCAATGCAAGTAAAATTAATGTGTTTGTCAGCTGAGAACGAATAACTAATTACTGTTGAAGCCTCTTCAAGAACTAGCACTTTTGGTTGTCCCGCCCACCCATCAAACATCTCGATAGCTAAATTGTTGATAAAATGGAAATATTTCTTAAGGCCATCAATGGAGAGAGGTTCAGCAATGAGGCGTCTGAGGCGCTTGTGGTCTTCTCCATTCTGCTGAAGCAAGCTGTTGGGGCCCAACACCTTCTGACCAGTGTAGAACAGGTTCAAGCTAACCATACCATCTTTTCCTGTTAATAGCATCTTGCTTGCTTCCCTACCAGTTGTGAAAACCATATATCGTCCTAACACGTAGCTCTTGAACACTTTACCATATCTATATATGAAAGTTGTAATATACATAGGCGTAAGTAATGTATGTGATAAACTATATGGATTATTGATGATTGATTTCGCTTACCTCTGTTGCCTTTTGTTCATGAAACTGAAGATACCAGCAGGACTTGAAAATTCAGATATGAAAGAGAGGGACTCGCCTATTAGTGGCCAACCAAGACTACCTGGGATGTCATCCATTTCCTTCGGGGAAGCACTTGCACGGACCAAGGCGATGATGATCATTGCTACAACCACCAGAACCAATCCAACAACCATGGCCAATGGCATGCTAAAATCCATTGATGTTCTCAAAGTATGCTAGACTAAGTTTCGACTGTTTCTATTTATATATATATATATCTCATTTTACAATGTTCGTCACTTTCAAAGTCATATATTACATTCAGATATATACTACGGATTGGTTGTATCGGAGAAAACTCTTTCGTGAAGGATTCAAAGATTTATGGTTTATTTTGTCTTTTATGCTTATCTTTGGTTAATGTCACTTCCTTGTAAGGCCGTCTACTATAATTTCCAAAAGCCGTCTTTTTGTATGTCCATACTCCAAAATATACTTTTTAGCTTTGAGCAGTCACAACAAGGTCCCTCCCAAAACTAGTCAACCGTTTTGTCTTTGGCGGTGTCACATTAAAAAGTGTCTCACCTCATTTCACATAATCAACCACTACTTTTTACATCTTTCGATACATCATTACCATCTAATCATTTATTTCATTTTACACATTATACATTTACATACATTAGTCTTAAGGCCCATTCAATGGGTGGAGGATTTTAAAAGACAAAACTTATATCTTTCGTTTCAATATGTGGTGTTTTTATGTTAAATTATTATACAGTATTTTATGTAAAGCCAACTTTTGAAAATATGGAAATTCTAAAATTTTGTCTAACGACGTTTAAAACTTAGCGGAAGCATTTCAATAAAACATAATCACCTAACGGAATAGTTAAAGGACATCTAATGGTGTTACAAATTCATATCATCACAATAATAGAAGGAAATGCATGTTATACAATCGCCCCTTAAAGGAGTCCAACAATAAGGAAACATCTAAATAAATGTCAAATGCAATAATCGTCTAATTCATAATATATTAGGTATCTAAATACATCAATCTCTAAGCAACTACCCGACCTCACAAGTGTTTTATTAATCGTCATTTGTTAACCTGAGGAACACAACATATATCAACTAAATAAGTGTCAGCTAATTTGTCACACCCCGACTAGCAGGAAACAAAGGCTGTGACGATAAGCGCACACACATTAATTTTACGTAGAGTAACTAAATGATTTCATAGAATTAAGCAACTTCCATTAAGATAACATAATCATCCAATATAAAATCACATAATAAACAGAGTTTAAGTTGTATCTCACGTAGGGGATCAAAGGTTAGGCATAATCCATACACTAACAAAATAAAAAAATGAGATAAATGATGAAGCAACAATGAAACTTAGAGTTTAAATCTGCTAGAGGCCATCCATGTTACTATCCTTAGCTACCCGCTTGATCCACTTGTTCACCGAAATGAATACTTAAAAACGTCAACATAGAGGTTTGTGAGTTCGTAGATTTGCTCGCAACAATAAATTGTACCGGGACGAATTTCCACAATGAATTACAATGGGTTGGCTATTAACTTACTTGTCACAACATGCTCAATGTATGAATGTCTACTGAATGTATCCAATGTCTATAGCACTTAAGTTACCAGGCTATATGTATCCAATGTATCCGCAAATGTAATGTATCAAAAGCATCCTATCAACTTTAATCCACTTTATCACATTAGGGCCCTTAACTACACGTTACATGACCACTTAACAACTTTTAATCCGCTTTATCTCAATTATGATATCGGAGATGATGGAATATGAGAAACAGAGATTGTAATTTTTTTGTTGTTTGTAAAATGTAGTTGTGAATATGTTTCCCTAATATTTTATTCTTTTGCTTGTTGTAGTGGTAAAACCAATGATAGTCCTCGTGGAAGTCAAACAACACAAGCAAGAAAAAATTGGAATGTTGGTCCTGGTGGAAGTCAGACAACACACCTAAGACAAACAATGAATGATGTTGTTAAAGAAAGCCAAACAACACATGGAAGCCAAGTCAATCTTGGTGATAGTTTTCAAAGAAGTAACATATTAGCTTTTGAGGTCATGAAGTTGTGATTCTAATATATTTAACTTTTGAAAAAAGAATGTGCTTGCTATGACTTAAGTAGTAAGTGGGACATGATTTATGTAGAATCTAAGGTATCACTTGCAATGAATTATGTTGGTGCCACTTTTGATGCTTTTTAATAAGCAAATTTTGGTTTTAGTGGCAATTCAATTGTTAATTCAGTATGAGTATGTATGTGTGCATGTTTATATATGTTAAAACATTTTAAAGGAGTCAAAAGTCTCAGCATTGTCAATGTCATAAAAACCATTATAGAACATTGCATTAAGCATCATCAAACAAATAATTACATACTCATTACATTTGTCAACACAAACAACTGCCATTCGTTTGATTTCAACAAAGGAAACAAATTTATACGCAAAATACATAAACAAAAAAACATCCAACTACAAATTAAATATATTTTCAACCTTCTAAGTCTTAACCCAAGGGCAGATCTACCATAAGATAAGGTAGGTTCTAGGACTTACCTTAATTTTGAATAAAATACAGAGGTTATATGATATTGAGGTTATATGATATTTATTTCAAAGTCCTACCCATAGATTTGGTCAGGATCTACCCTACGTCTTGTTGTTGTATAAACATTCATGTTGGGTGGTGAGAAAACAAAAAGATATTCCGGTGACTGTAAAGAAAGAAACCAAAGAATAAGATTAAGTATTTATCACTTTATTTTTTAAAGTTTTCTGACTATGAAATAGAGTGAGGCACAGAGCATTATTTTTCCTTTCTTTAATGAAATTACTAAAAATGTAAAAGTGACTTCCAACACTTTTTGTCTATATGCTTACAACTTGTGATGTACATTTTTAATAACAAATAGTACAAGCTTTAATTGAAATAAGTTTTAAAGATGAAACAACATTTGGTTTATCTAATCTTAGATAAATTCTGTCATTTATATTATCATTTATCAATTTAAAACCAGAACTATATAAATTCTTTCATTTGTATCAAACACAAAGTTATTTCAAAATATAACTATTACTTTATTTATATCTTTCAAAAGTTTTATTTGGTATAATTTAATATTTTAAAGTAAAATAGTAAAAAAAAATTTTTGTGTGTTTTAAAAGCCCAATTTGTGTTATTGCATTCGCATCCAGAATGCACAAGACAAACATGATCAATATTATGTTGCCAATATTAATTTTAGTAGTTTCCATATGTATTTTTGTATTGTATATGGGTAAATTTATAGCGGTTTTAGTATGTATGCATTATTAATAACATGCATCAAATTCATGTGTTATATATATGCCTTTGTGACCCTCTAAGTTGGCCCGAACCATTTAATTTATTTCACATCTTAAATTAAGTCGTCAAGTCAAAATCAAAGACCTACTTAATTTGAAATCCTGGATCCGCTATTATCCTAACTTGTTGTTCTCCAGCACGTACAACTGCTTCAAGGTCGTTTTTTGCTCTTAATAACCCATGTATTATGGCAACAACCCTATAACACATGGGTGGATCAATTCATCGAAAAATCCCACAATTTCTTACCTTGTTGGAACAAGTACAAAACCTTTGACCTAGATTACAAGGGGTCCATGATATTCTTTTTTATCTTTCTTTACCCAGCTTGTTTAGGTTTAAGGAAAAAGAAGATGATGACATAGGATTTTTTGAGGAAAATGTGTTTGTTGAGTCATGGAAATTCGCTGAGAGCTTGCTGAGGTAAGTGCTCGCTGAAGACTTCAGCGACAATGTTCCTCAGCGAGTCTTCAGCGACTCTGATATATCCTCAAGTCAAGATAAGTTCGATGACTCACTTCCAACCATCTGTAAGTCGAATATGGGCGGGAGTTTGAAGATATGAAG
>JANDBE010000015.1:741851-756728 GCA_024320915.1 Erigeron philadelphicus
ACTTAATAGTTAAGAACTTATCATTCAGTCAAATTTCATGCTTATTTTTTGACTTAATAAACAAAAATAACCATCAATTACTTATATTTTACTTAACATACAAAGACATTATTTATGCATTCAGCCAATTAATACACTCAACATTTAATGATTAAAAAAAAACATGCCCTTAAATAATTATTAGATCCTACTAAACTTTTTTAGTTACTTTGAATATTCAAAGAAAAAAACAAACACCACCTATACTTTATTAAGGGCGCACGTAGTACTGTTGAATAGGATACATGGTGTGAAATTTGCAAATTGTTTGGCATAGATATAAACTTTTTATTTTATTTTAAATTTGAAGTTACGATATGACTTGTGATAAAGAAATATAAATGCATGCGGGAGACAGTGCGTAAGTGGGGAAATACATTAAGAAAATGGCAGGTAAACATGGCTTTTACTCTTTTAGTTTAGGTACGTACACGTATAATATATGATTCACTCAAAATCTATATAGCAAAGTATATATTTTCAGCTAGCTTAATAATTAACATATATTAATTTTTAGAGGGAAAATATCTCTTCGTAAAGTATTATGGTATTAACGCATTTCACGTCTATTTACTATTTAAGCAAGAAGCTTTAGAATGACAAAGAAATTATAACCTTACGTACGGTCGATATGTTATATGTTAAAACCAATTAACCCATAATAAATCATCGATCAGCAATTAAAATTAATGTCACATAAAATTGATGTAGTGACCATTTTCAATATTGTCTAATAGTTCTAGAAAACATTTTTGAAAACAAAGAATTTATCAATGAGCCACCATTTTATGAGAATGATACTATACTAAGACATTGTATGGACAATTATTAATTTACATACCAAACTATGATCATTTTTCAGAGATCAAACTATGTATGATCAAACTATGTATGATCAAACTATGTTTTTGCATCCCTTAGATCATTCATGATCCTTATGTTTTTTTTTGCGAAATTAATTGGTGGGAATGTGTATGATAATTTTATTTTATTTTCTTATTTTTTAAAATAAAAAAAAGGTTTTTTTTTTGGGTGGGCATTGCAAATGTGAAAAGATTTTCATGCTTATAGGCAAAGGCATCATCAATCCCGTAGGAGATGTGCTTCATACTTCATATTTAAATTAATACTTGGGGGTCTTACATTGGTTACAAGAAGATTAAAGCAAAAAGGAAACCATTAAGCTTTGTGTAACCACTTGCCCCTAACTTATTAGCTTACATATAGCATTTGCGAAGGTGAATGTCATACCATGGCATTGGAAGCTCCTCTCCTTCTGGATCAACTAGTATCATTCCTGCACCAGCTCCTTCACTACTTGAAGCTCCATCTGTGTGAAGCTTCCATTTTGGAGCTTTAGCTTCCTTGTTTGGAGCCTTTGAGGAGGACTGAATTATGTTTTCTTTTGCTTCAGCTATTGGCATTTCTGATACGAGGTCCATCAACCCTTCCTTTGTTATTCGGGATGGCTCAGCCCCAATTGTAACAAGTTGGTCCGGGTAATGAGGGTGAATCATCACCTTTTCTTCTTTCATGTTATGAGATTCCTTAGTAAACTTTAAGTCATCTTCTTCAATTCGTTGGCATTCATTTACCCTTGCCATTTCGGCCCTTACAATGGCTAGTCCCCACGGGGTTGGGAATCTCATTTCTGCATGTGGAGTGGAGGTTACTGCTCCCAAGGCTCTCATTCCTAGCCTTCCTATTATCATATTGTATCTGCAGGATGGAGTTCTTACTACCGCAAAATCCATTTATTCAGTTCGGCATAATGGAGGTTCCCCCAATGTAATAGGCAAAAGAATTTGCCCAAGGGGCCACACAACCTCTCCTGCAAATCCCACTAATGGTGCCTCAGCCCTTGTCATTAACTGCTTGGTTTGAGCAGGGAGCTGGAGGAAGCAATGCTCATACATTAGTTCAACAGATGCACCTCCATCAATATAAATACGATGGATCCTTTGATCCCCGATAATTCCTGTGATGATCATCGGATTGGCAGTTAAATCTACCATCTCGAGAGGAGGGAATGTGATGGGAACGTTCATCCAACTTGCAGGTATCTTTCTTTTCCTTGACTCCCCCGTTTGACTTCTTCCAAACATCTGAACCTCTTTCATCTTTCCTTTGTTAGCTGCGTTTTGTGGATGTACCGCGTCCCTTTCTTTGAAAGTCTCCCTTCTCACTTTTTCGTTGTAGTAACTTTCAATTTGATGCTTGTAGTTAGCTTCTTTTGAGGACTGCAGGTAATCTTCAACAGTTCCTTGACATTCTTTTATTTTCTCGATTTCAGCCTTCATATTTGTTATCGTTTTTCTTGGTTCATCATACTCGTATCTCCCAAGCATCTGAACCTCTCCCGCCTTCCTCTTAATGCCCTTGTTTTCCTTCCTTGTTTCTCTTACTAGGTGAGCCAACTCTCCTGAGCACACAACATTTTCAATCTGTCTCTTCAGGTGCCTGCAATCATTGGTGTGGTGCCCTATGTCCGCATGAAATTCACACTATTGTTCAACATCTCTTTTACTTGGGTCCCCCTCCATGGGTTGGGGAGAAATGAAACTAATTCGTGCATCTTCAGTGTCTAGAATCTCTTCGGGTGTTTTTATCAAAGGAGTAAATCTCTCCTTCTTCGTATTATGATCAAGGTAGAGGGCTCGAGGACAATATTCAGGATGTTCTTCCCAACTATATGCTTCATCCAACCTTGCTAAAGCTTCTTTCCCCCTAATGTGAGCCTTAACCATCTCCATCATTTCCTTCACAGTCTCTGGGACCTTTTGATTTAGCTTCTCCATCAGCTCAAGTGATCTGATACCATGCATGAAGCCCGAAACTCGCATGGTTTCGCTTGCTCCCCTAATTTGCAAACTTTCCAAATTGTATCTTTCCATGAACGCAACAAGGCTCTCATTCTCCCTTTGACGAATATTGTGGACCTCCACTGGGTCCCGGGTGTACCTTCTTTGAACCATAAAGTGGGTGAGGAAACTTTGTCTCAACTCTTCAAAGCTATCAATGCTTCCTTCGACTAAACTGTCGTACCACACTCGGGCGGAACCAGAAAGGGTCTGACCAAACATATGGCACCAGACCGGCATGGACCACTGCTCCACTTTGGCGGCTCCTGAGAACACTCCCATGTGATCCTCCGAATCAGTAGTACCATCATACATCTGCACATTTGATGGCATCTTAATCTTTGATGGAAACTGAAAGCTAGCAATCCTTTTGGTGAATTTAGAAGCTGATGTAGGGCAGTAAGGTGCCGACAAGTCCTCAACTTCAATGAGAGGTGTTTCCATCCTTGTAGGTATGAATACATACATACCAGATGTACCAGGAGGTGGTTCAATCAATTGGGTGTCACCCCTCATTGGTGCATTGGGCGTGACAAACCCTTCTGATGGATTACCGATGTTATGATTTGGAACCTCATGGTCCCTACATGATCGAATTGGGCTTTCTTCTCCGAAGCGCAACCTCGTCGGAGCTACACCTTCTTTCATATAGTTGTGCATCATCATTCTTAGAGTAGCAAAGTTATTTCTTATGAACTCTGGAGTGATTATATCCAGATCCTTAGAGGTGATGGGACCTTCAGCGTGAACCAAATGTTTGGAAGGAGGGGGACCTTGTGAACCAGGGGTCCCATCCTCCACCATTGTCTGGTCCGGAGCAGCATTGGTGGTCCTCGAAGGATTAGGGTCATAGGGTGGTGTGAGTTCCATCGACGCAAGTGAACCGAACTTGTGACTTTACAAGTGTTGGGGTCCCACGGATGGCGCCACTTGATGAAGTAATAGACCTACTTCGGGATGGACCAGGTATAGTCTCGTCCTTACTTTAGAGAGGACCAGGTGTAGTCTGGTTCCTCTTGATGAATGGAGGATGAACTGCACACGATGGAACACACAAAGGTTAGAAGGGCCGAAGGAGGAACCTCCTTCGGGTGGCGATTCCCTTCTGGTAATTCAATCCTTGATAGGAGTAGAATTATACGCCACGATTTGGTTGGTGCTTCTTCTGCTTTCGTGTCCTCTTGTTGATTCCTTTTTGAACCTCTTGGGTCCTTTTTTTTTTCACTAGGTTGTTTCAATCATTGTAGAGCTTTTTCATCCACTTGTAATGATGAGTTTTTAGATGCATCAATACGTTGGGGATTTAATCTTCGTCTTGCACGTCCACATCTTTCTTTGTAATTGAACCTTTTTGTATCTTTATTTTTGCATCTATGGCCCAATGGGCTTCTTGTTCAATGGGAAGGATAATATGAGCTCCTTCTAGTGCGCCTTTCAACTAAGTTATTCATCTTTAGTGCTCCATGAAGGTAACATTGGCCTACACACTAGACTCTTTGGTTTTGTTGGGCTTCACGTTCCTCTTACTTGGTTGTTTCTTTCAACTTTTTGAATATTCTAAGGATCATAATTGTGTTTTTTGCACTTCTTTTATGTTGATGACGTGGTCGCACCTTTTCGGATGCATTGGTTGATAAGCCAAAGAACCTCTTTCCGATCTGTTCTTTGCTATATCGCGTTATAACTAGAAATTTCACTTCAAGTTAGTTGCTGAACCTACTTGTGTTCTTTTTATTATTTTTATTTTTTGGAGCACCTCCGTTTTCAAGTTGGCACCAGTTGCCATTGGTTCTTTCCTCATAAGGATCCTGTTGTGTCTGATGGAAGAGAAGATATATTCTTTACTTCCATTTAGCACCCCTCTTCATATTTTTTGCTATATATAATAAGTAAGTTTCCTTCTTTGTCTTCTTATTGTTGTTGTAGAAATGAGCCTTCAAGAGCTTGTTGGATTGCCAACATCTGTTGTTTTTACTTTTCGTGAGAAGAATGTTGTCGAAGGGGAACGTCCATCCTTGGAGCGTGTTCCCGATGTCCTTATTCTTCTTGCTAAAAATTTGGTAACGTTAATTGCTCAACCTGATGATCCCTCTTCTTCTGCCACCGTTGGAGGCTCTACTAATATTGGTCCCCAAAAAGGTCCCTTACTTCCAATCTTGGTGAAAGTGTTGTCTGCTCGGGTGGCTATAGATGTGCCTTATACTGCTTCTTCAAAAGATAAGAAGGTCCATGCTTATAACGAAGGTACTGGTATCATTGTAGTTCTTGGAACGCTTCTTTTAAATGATCCTCATGCTTGTGAGGAGTTTACTGGCCACCTGGCTATTCCGGATCAGAGGGAGCGAACTCGTGCCATGGTTGATCAAGATCATTTAAGGAGCAAATCTTCTTCTTGCTAGTCTATGTGTGGTGCTTCCTACAGGATGCAGGAATCTGTTCAAGAAGGTAAGGATATTGCCAATCGTCTTATTGCAGTTGAGTTGGAGCACCAAAATGAGATGGGCGTTGTTAATGACCAACTTAAAGAGGTTTAGAAAGAAGCTAATGAGCTTTGTATCGCCGTTGAGGTAGGTGCTTCTGGACTTGTTTTGGAGAGGCAAAAGTAGGAATCAGGAAGGAAAGTTTTCGAATAGAAGGTGCAACAATAATGAAACCACTCAACCTTCCCAATACTTATGTGGGCTTAACATTGTTGGTAGCCGTGGCAGTGCATGTGGACCACAAGATGGTATCCGTGTCAGATATTGGGGTTCCCAAGCAAAGCACCCTTTTGAGAAAACTCCTGGTCATAACCCTTTTGCTCCAACTCACTTTGAAAAAGCTATTAGCACCTTCAATGCCATGTGTTTTGAATACTTTGAGCAGTTTTTCAAATGTGTTGCTCTATTGAAGATTTAAAGGCCATTACTCTAGATCCTCCGGTTGCTTCTTATCATCCCACTATCTAGCTATCGTGCTTTTTTGGCTAATATTTATAATGATGCAACTTCTGTTTCTTTTGTCTCGCTCTCTTGTGGTTGGCTCTTGCATTTGAACAACGTTACTATGCATCTCATGCTTCCGCAATTTTATCTTCGTTGTGCTTTATTTGCTTGATGAAGGTAGCTTAGGTACCCATTTGTGCTTGTAAGTTGATGCATTTTTTCAGGTTCTATGACTTGTAATGTTGCATGTAACAGTTTGCCTCCTTGTAGGCAATGAGGTTGTATTTGCTTCCCGGGTCGGTCGAGATCTATTTGCTTCTTGTAGCCATTGAACTTTGTTTGTAATTTATAGGAATTGATACTTATTTCGATGGAATTATATGGTTCTGGTAGCAACGTAAATTTGTGTGCTTCTTGTATCGAATTTAACTTGCTTCCCTCTAGCAACACAGCTTTTACTTATCGGTGCACCCAACCATTGTCGAGTATCTGAAACTATTTTATTTGCTTCTTTTTGGCGCTGAAGCCTTAATTCACCCATGTACCCAATCATTGTTGAGTATGCGAAACTCACTTTATTTGCTTTTTCGTAGCAGCTTTGACTTATCGATGTACTCAACCCTTGTATGAGTATCCTATGCTATTCTGCTTCTCTTTAGTAGCGGAAGCTTGTCTTGTTGATGTACTCAGCCGTGGTTTGAGTATTTGAAGCTAATATACTTCTCATTAGCTTTTGAGCTTTTATTTATCGATGCACCAAATTGAATATATGAAGCTGATTTGCTCCTCGTTCCTTACAGAACCGAGGTACCCAACCATAGTTGAGTGTTTAAAGCTAACTTCTTTCATTTTTTTTATTGACGTACCCAACCGTTGTTGAGTATATGAAGCTCTTTTGCTTCCTTTTTATGCATGTAGCACTTTCGTTTATCAATGTACCCAACCGTTGTCGAGTATATGAAGCTACTTTGCTTCTTTTTTTTTTATGCACGTAGCATTTTTATGCTAAGTAAGTCGTTAAGGCGTCCCATTAACATACTTAGCTTTATTTACCGACCTGGCGAGGCATGGTTGCTTCACCAGTAGGGAGGTTAATTAGTAGGTGCTCAACCTGTCAATGTACCAGACCGTTGTCGAGTACATGGAGCTAATTTTGTGAGGTCGCTCAACCTTACGTCATTCTTTAGGAGGCCTGCTTCCTTAGAATGGGGCTTTGAGAGGGGGTAACCCAACCCATATATGCGCGCGTTCATATATATTGCATCTGTTGTTCGAATGTCTTTTGATTCACCGATGTGAATCAAAATCAAATTTAGGGTCATTTGTTATGAGCTAGTTTGATGAGCCTTTGAAATTATTTATTTGATGAAATAAATTTCATCTAAGTATTTTCCCTTTCATATGAGTTGTACCATCGTTGTGGTACCTTATAAGCATGTCTTTGCATCCCCTGGATCATTCATGATCCTTTTTTGTTTTTTGTAAAATTAATGGTGGGAATGTGTATGAAAAATATATACATACATATACTTTAGATGAGAAAAGACTTCTACGCTTATAGGCAAAGGCATCATCAATCCCGTAGGAGATGTGCTTCATTCTTCATATTTAAATTAGTACATGGGGGTCTTACATTGGTTACAAGAAGATTAAAACAAAAAAGGAACCATTTAAGCTTTGTGTAACCACTTGCCCCTAACTTACTTAGCTTACATATAGCATTTGCGAAGGTGAGTACCATGCCATGGCCTTGGAAGCTCCTCACCTGCAATTGTTTTCAAGTTGTAAGATCCGGACCTGAGTGCTGTAGTGACAACATATGGTCCTTCCCAATTTGGACCAAGTTTTCCTTGGTTCTCTGCCTTGCTGGCTTCATTCTTTCGGTACACCAGATCTCCTTCCTTGAAGGTTGATTTCTTCACCCTTTGGTTGTAGTATTTTTCAATCTGGCGTTTGCATTTAGCTTCTTTTATTGCTGCCAATTCTCGCCGCTCCTCCAAGAGATTGAGGTTCATCCTTAGATCCTCCTCATTATCTTCTGTAGAACGAGCCGCTGTTCGATATGTTGGCATGCCTATCTCCACAGGGATCACTGCTTCTGTTCCATAAGTGAGGCTAAACGGTGTTTCACCATTGCTTGTTTTTGGCATCGTCCTGTGTGCCCAAAGAACATGTGTTAAATGATCCATCCAGTGACTTCCTTCTCGGTGGAGCCTTCTTTTAATTGCATCAACAATACTTCGATTGGCCCTTTCAACTTGGCCATTGCCTTGTGGATATGCTACTGATACAGCTATTTGCTTTATTTCCATTTCTTGGCACCAAGACTTGAATGGGTTTTCAACGAATTGCTTCCCATTATCTGTGACCAACACTCCTGGTAAACCAAAACGACACACAATGTTATCCCAAACAAACTTTTTCACCTGTTTGCCACTGATGCTTACTAGCGCCTTAGCTTCCACCCATTTAGTAAAATAATCTATGGCCACGATGAGGAATTTAAAACCACCAGGTGCTTTTGGGAATGGTCCAACGATGTCCATCCCCCACTTATAGAATGGCCATGGGGATGTCACCGATATCATCTCATTTTTTGGGCCTTTGGGAATTGGTGCATGAATTTGGCACGCCCTACATGTCTTTATTTCTTCAAAGCATGTTTGATGCATTGTGGGCCAAAAGTAGCCTAATTTCATGAGCTTCCTCACAATGGCCCGTGGTCCTGCGTGCATCCCGCACGATCCTTCGTGGACCTCTCTCACCACATAATTTGCTTCAGTTGGACCCACACATCGTAATAAAGGCCCCAAGTAATTTTTTCTGTATAAGACACCATCAATGAGAGTATACATGGGTGACTTCATTCTTATCTTCTTTGCTTCTTCACCATCACTGGGTAGTTCCCCATTTTCTATGAACGATCTTATTGGGGTCATCCAGTTGGGGTCTTCTTCAGAGACTACCACATTCATCTCACGTTCCTCGAGTGAGCTTCTTTCTAGTACTTCTACCCACACTTCATTACGAAGATGATTGAAGGTCACCGTTGCCATTTTGCTCAAGACATCCGCCTTTTTATTTTGACTTCTCGGGATCTGTTTGATCTTGAAGTATTCAAAGCCTTCCACTTCCCTCTTTATTTTTTCCAAGTACTGCTCCATTTTTTCATCTTTTGCTTCATACACTCCATTGACTTGGTTGGCCACTAACTTTGAGTCTACATACACCTTTAGTCTGTTAACATTAAGCTTCTTTGCTATTCTCATTCCCGCAAGTAGTGCTTCATACTCGGCTTCATTATTAGTAGCTGGGAAATCAAATCTTAAAGCATAGCTAAACTCCTCTCCTTCTGGACCAACTAGTATCATTCCTGCACCAGCCCCTTCACTGCTAGAAGCTCCATCTGTGTGAAGCTTCCATTTTGGAGCTTTAGCTTCCTTGTTTGGATTCTTTGAGGGAAGCTGAATTATGTTTTCTTTTGCTTCGGCCATTGGCATTTCTGATATGAAGTCAGCTAGGACTTGCCCCCTCATTGTGCTCCTGGCACGATATTCGATCCCAAATTCTCCCAATTCGATCGCCCATTTGGCTAAGCGTCCTGATATTTCTGGACGATCCAAGACTTGGCGTATGGGCTGGTCTGTGATTACTACAATTGGGTTTGATTGGAAGTATCTTTTCATTCTTCTAGCCGCATGGACCAAAGCCAAGGCTAGCTTCTCCAATGGTTGGTAATTTAATTCAGCAGCTTGCAAGGCCCTACTTACAAAGAAGATAGGCACTTGCTTCTTTCTTCTTTCAGTTAAGAGTACTGCACTTATGGCACTTTCTGAAGCTGCCAGGTACAATGCTAATGTTTCCCCCAATTCTGGAGCAGTTAACATAGGGAGCTCTTTCAAGTATTCTTTAACCTTTTGAAAGGATTCTTCAGCTTCCTTCGTCCAATGAAAGTCACTTTTATTGACACATTGCTTCAATGTTTGGAAGAAAGGTAAGGATCTTTCTGCTGATCGGGCCAAATAACGGTTTAGAGCTGCTAACCTCCCATTCAACCTTTGCACATCCTTAATGGATTTAGGAGAAGCCATTTTTTGGATTGCCTCTATCTTATCTGGGTTAGCCATCATTCCGTCCTCTGTTATCACGTGCCCAAGGAACCTTCCTTCAACCATTCCGAAAGAGCATTTCTTCGGATTCAGCTTCATGTTGATGCTTCTCAATCTGCCAAAAGTTTCATCGATATCCCTCATCATCATTTCTTCAGTCTTGCTTTTGAGCACCAAATCATCTACATATGCCTCCATATTTCTCCCAACTTGGGGGCCAAACACTTTATCTATCATTCGCTGATATGTTGCTCCAGCATTTTTGAGCCCAAAGGGCATCTTCTTGTAACAGAATGGACCAACATCAGTATGGAAAGCCGTTTTATCTTCATCTTCTTCAGCCATTTGGATTTGATGGTATCCCTTGTATGCATCAAGGAAACACTTCCATTTGAAACCCACAAGAGCCTCAATCTTCTCATCAATATTGGGAAGTGGATAGCAATCTTTTGGACATGCTTTATTTATATCTTTGAAGTCCACACACATCCTCCATGACTTATCTCCCTTTTTCACCATCACAGGGTTAGCAACCCAAGTTTGGTATCTTACCTCCCTCAGAATATCTGCTTCTACTAACTGCCTTACTTCTTGAAGGGCAGCCCTGCTTCTTTCGGGGGCAAGAGTTCTTTTCTTTTGCACTTTTGGTTCAACACTAGAATGAACGTTTAACCGATGTTCTATGACGCTTCGAGGGATCCCCACCATGTCTGATGGTTCCCATGCAAAAACATCTTTGTTTCTTTTTAGAAACTCCACCAACCTTTCCCTTGTTCTTCGGGATAGCTCAGCCCCAATTGTAACAAGCTGGTCTGGGTAATGAGGGTGAATCATCACCTTCTCTTCTTTCATGTTATGAGATTCCTTAGTAAACTTTAAATCATCTTCTTCAAGTCGTTGGCATTCATTTACCTTTGCCATTTCAGCCCTTACAATGGCTACTCCCCACGGGGTTGGGAATCTCATTTCTGCATGCGGAGTGGAGGTTACCGCTCCCAAGGCTCTCATTCCTGGTCTTCCTATTATCATATTGTATCTACAGGATGGAGCTCTTACTACCGCGAAATCCATTTCTTCCGTTCGACATAATGGAGGCTCCCCCAACGTAATAGGCAGAAGAATTTGCCCAAGAGGCCATACAACTTCTCCTGCAAATCCCACTAATGGTGCTTCAGCCCTTGTCATCAGCTGTCTGGTTTGAGCGGGGAGCTGGAGGAAGCAATGCTCATACATCAATTCAACAGATGCCCCTCCATCAATGTAAATACGATGGATCCTTTGATCCCCGATGATTCCTGTGATGATCATTGGGTTGGATGTCAAGTCTACCATTCCGGGAGGAGGGAATGTGATGGGTACGTTCATCCAACTTTCAGGTATCTTTCTCTTCCTTGACTCCCCCATTTGGCTTCTTCCAAACATCTGAACCTCTTTCATCTTCCCTTTGTTATCTCTTTCTTTGTTCCGGGAGCCACTTTGTCTCCCACCCCTTGCACCTTTATTCTCTTCTTTAATTTCTCTTACTAAATGGGCCAACTGACCAGACTTCACGGCATCTTCTATCTGCCTTTTCAACTGCCAACAATCATTAGTGTGATGCCCTTTATCAGAGTGAAACTCACAATATTGCTCGTTCCTTTTATTAGGGTCCCCCATCATTGGACGGGGTCGAATGAAACCCACTCGTGCATCTTCGGTGGCCAAAATCTCAGCAGGTGTTTTGATTAGAGCGGTGTAATTTTCCTGCCGCCTCCCATTAGCTGGTGAATAAGGAGTATTTTGACGACGCTCGTACCTCTCGGTAGAGGAGGTATACGCCTTTCTATTGTTGAATTGGCGTGATTGCTTGTTATTGCGCCTGGCTGGTGCATCATCTAATTTTGCAGCCGTGATGGCTTCTTTTGCTCTAATGTGAGCCTTAACCACCTCCATCATTTCTTTCACAGTCTCAGGAACCTTTGTATTCAACTTTTCTATCAATTGCTTGGATCTGATGCCATGCATAAAACCTGACACCCGCATCGTTTCACTTGCTCCCAAGATCCGCATACTTTCCAAATTATACCTTTCCATAAATGCGGTGAGGCCCTCATTTTCCCTTTGACGAATATTATGGACCTCCACCGGGTTTCGGGTATATTTTTGTTGGACCATAAAGTGAGTGAGAAATTTTTGCCTCAGTTCTTCAAAGCTGTCAATGCTCCCCCCAGCTAAACTATCATACCAAACTCGGGCAGAACCAGAGAGAGTTTGGCCAAACATGTGGCACCACACAGGCATGGACCATTGTTCCACCTTGGCCGCGCCAGAGAATACTCCCATGTGGTCGTCTGGATCAGTGGTACCATCGTACATTTTCACATTAGATGGCATCTTTATCTTGGAGGGAAACTGAAAATCGGATATTCTTTTGGTGAATTTAGAAGCTGACGTGGGGCAATAAGGTGCCGACAAGTCTTCTGCTTCAACGAGAGACGTTTCCTTCCTGGTAGGTATGAATACATAAGTACCGGATGTACCAGGAGGTGGTTCTGTCGATTGGGTGTGACCCCTCATCAGTGCATTGGGTGTGACAAACCCTCCTGATGGATCACCGGTGTTATGATTTGGAACCTGATGGTCCCTACTTGATCGAATTGGGGTTTCTTCTCCGAAGCGCAACCTCGTCGGAGCTACACCTTCCTTCATGTAATTATGCATCATCATGTTTAGAGTAGCAAAGTTGCTTCTTATGAACTCTGGAGTGATTGGATCCAGATCCTTGGAGGTGCTGGGACCTTCAGTGTGAACCACATGTTGGGAAGGAGGTGGACCTTGTGAAGCAGGGGTCCCCTCCTCCACCATTGTCTGGTTTGGAGCAGCATTGGTGGTCATCGAAGGATCTGGTTCAGAGTGTGGTGTGAGTTCCATCGACGCAAGTGAACCCGAACTTGTGACTTTACAAGTGTTGGGGTCCCACGGATGGCGCCACTTGATGAAGTAATAGACCTACTTCGGGATGGACCAGGTATAGTCTCGTCCTTACTTTAGAGAGGACCAGGTGTAGTCTGGTTCCTCTTGATGAATGGAGGATGAACTGCACACGATGGAACACACAAAGGTTAGAAGGGCCGAAGGAGGAACCTCCTTCGGGTGGCGATTCCCTTCTGGTAATTCAATCCTTGATAGGAGTAGAATTATACGCCACGATTTGGTTGGAACCAAATCCCGGATGAAGCAGAATGTAATATATAATATCTATGATTTTAGAGAGAGAAAGTAAGAGAGTAAATTATGGAATAGTGAGAGAAGTGAAGTTGTTTACTATTGGTGAGCATGGGGTATTTATAGGCAAATGGGAGGTGGATAATAACCAGC
This sequence comes from Erigeron philadelphicus, assembly GCA_024320915.1. Taxonomy (NCBI): domain Eukaryota; kingdom Viridiplantae; phylum Streptophyta; class Magnoliopsida; order Asterales; family Asteraceae; genus Erigeron; species Erigeron philadelphicus. The sequence goes on from JANDBE010000015.1 coordinate 755,142, forward strand.
TCTCATGGGGCAATGGTATTATCCACCATGTAATGGGGGTGACCAACTTCCAGGTGAACCTGTTAGTGGTCCCTCGAGTATTGGGATTGTCCCTTGGTTAATAACCTATGCCTTTCCTTACTTATTAAGAATTCTCCTTTAATGATTCTTCTAGGTAGTTGGCTCCAGATGAAGCTTGTGCTTCCTTACTGGAGGTTCTGCTTCCACGATGAATCTCATTAAATGCTACGTCATCAATAGATATGTCAAATATATGTTAACAACATGTCGTACTTCTATATGTAACATATACATGTATATAGATATATAAATATGCAAAAAGAGTATATCTCTATATAAATGTTACTTGATGTTACTTGCTGGATTTTTGTATTCTACTAATAAGACATCCAAATTTCATATTCAAACTATTATCCTTCAAAGAAAAACATTTTCATTATGTTCTCATATCGAGTCATGAATAACTTTAATCCATAAACTATATGCTACAACAATGATGATCCTTTACGACTTCATAAGTGACAAACGCAACGCTCAGCAATTGTTTCAACAAAACAAATTTTATACCGTTCTTAAAATCACAATTCAATAAAATAGAAATTATACTAAAAAAATACATGATTTATAATTCATAGATTCTGCAAGTCGCCCAATAAAATAATTAGCTTGAAACCTAACATTAATCTCTATATACATAGTTCTATATATATATATGATTCATATATACAAAACCTATACCGAAATCCAAATATATATAACAATATTCATAATTTATATTTACAAACATACAAATAAAGATTAAACTAATATACAATTACATTAAACCATACAAACATGAGATCGAAAAAACTAACCTGTATAATAGGATCGAATCTCGTGAAATTGACAGTAGATATAAAAAAACTTTGAGTGCTGAAACGATATATATATATATACATATTTTGATTCTATCCATTTAATTTAAAACCCTAAATCCCTAAAGTTTAAGGATTGGAGGTTGTCATAAGCAAGGAAATGAGAAAGAATTTGGGGTCTATTTGGTTCCTTGACTAAATCTCTCTCTATTGGGAATGATTTTGGGGTGATTTGAATTTTAGGTGATTTGTTTCCTAAAGTTTAGAGATATGCAGTAAAGAATGACGGTATATGAACTATGACTTCTAAATAAAAAACAAGACCAAGCTTGGTTGGAGTGGTAGCTATGCCTTCACTATATTAAAGAGGTCACAAGGTCAGCCCTATCTCGCGTTTAATTGTGTATATATATATATATAAATTGCGTTACTTGATTTCCGTGCCAACTTCTTTTTCTCCAAGATCAGCCCCTGTCGTTAAAATCATTGCACCAATGGTCCTTTCAAGTTAACGTCTGTTAACATTTTCTTATCAATATGGTCCATGTCTTCAAATATTTTACAATAATGGTCCTAATCAGTTAACGGTCATTTATGTTCTATTAAGGTGTTTGACGGAAGTTACAAAAGATGGTCACATTTTAAACTTTAATATTTGTAACTTTTGCTACGAAAGTTTCATTCTCTTAACTTTTTACCACAAAACTTTCGTGCTTTTTTTGTTTTTCCTTTT
>JANDBE010000015.1:953697-964340 GCA_024320915.1 Erigeron philadelphicus
GTGAGCTGAAAACGAAGGGTATAAAAAAAGAAAGAAATGCGAGGGTATTGTCAGTACTTGGCACAAAGTTAATACACTTACCGTCTCATATTACATCACTTATCATCTCACAGAATTTTGAATCATCTTCCTACATCAGATTTGAAGTTACTTTAAGTTACAAATATAGAAAATGAAAATGAGGCGCATGGATTAATGCAATGTAGAATATGAACTATTATATATAATTAAATAATTTTAAAGTTATCGGGTTGGCGGGTCGACCTGACAACCCAACAACCCAACCCGAACCCAACCAAAAAAAAATCAGTTTGGTGGGTTGGTGGGTTGGCGGGTTGGTGGGTTGGCGGGTTGGTGGGTCGAAAATACTCAAACCTAACCAGATATTTTTCGGGTTGGGTCGAAATTGACAGCCCTAGACTGATGAATCCAGTGGCGGTGGTTGGAGGCGATGAATCCAGAGAGAGGGGTTGTGATTTAGTGTGTGTGTCAATTTAGTCAACATATGTTAACTATTACAGAGATTAAGGAGCTAGAAAATATGAATATGAAGTTTGTTATGAATTTCCATTACAGTTGAGATGATATTTATACATGAATTTGTAAGATAAATATGGAAAGCTTTGAATACTTTGATTGTTGGCTGTTTGACTTTGACTGTTGACTGGTTGACTTTGACTAATTTCAGGTCATCGGGTATAAAAGGATGTTGTAAGTTGAAGGGTATTTTAGACTTATCAGGTTCTTAATACTTAAACTCAATTTGCTTTATAAGGGAGTATAGATTAATGAATAGTATTGAATAATGATGGGAGTGATGGATCGAAGAAAAAATGATAAAAGTATAATTGTCTTTTATTAATCTAGCAAAATATACAAATCAGTAATGCATATTTGTGATGAATGTAAAATTAGTAGTACTGGTATAAAAGTTACCTCCTGTTAGTAAATAAAGGTTTGTTTTAGTAGCACATTTTATCTTACCTTTCTATAAATATATAGTACATGTCAAAAAAATAAAAGGGCAAGGGTAACACTAGTTGGTGTTTTTTTGAATGAATGTTGGTGGTGAGGGTAATAGAATAGAAGAGTGGAAGATGGAAATGGAAGGAGCGATGGGATTGATGAGAAGAATGCCACCAAAACACACTGAAACTGCTCTCTCCGCCCTTCTCAGCCTCCTGCCCCACCACTCCTCCGATCTCCTTTCTCAAATCGACCAGCCTCTTCAGGTTTTTTTCTTTTTTTTTTTTCTTAAATTTAAAATAAGAACAATTATAAAGATCCTAACTTTCTGTCTTGTATTTCTAAAGTTGCCTACTTTATCCTTTGGGTTTTTTCTTTTTTAAGTTATAGTACCATTGATAGGGTTTGAACTGTTATTATCTTTGTGAATCTGTTATATGTGTTGTTTTACTTTTTGGTGTTACCTAGGGTTAGAAATTTTACTAGTTACTAGGACTTAAATTGATTTTGGATTATTTGGAAGCATCCCGCTTTCCATCCTGAACTCAGCCATGGAGGGATTTCCATTTATTTAGAAACATATATTTGATGGGACCTGGGCTGCTAGGTCAGCTTAGCTTTAATTGAGTCCGATAGACCGAGCCGTCTAATTGGGGTTTTTCAAATATCAATCTTTTAGGTTACAGTTAAGATCTATAGTATCGGTGGAACGGAACCAAATGCGATGGATCTACTATCTTTAATGTAGTTGGGGTCTTGGTTACTTTTCTACATTGGGCTTTGCTTAAAAAGTTACAAGTTACAATCTTTCTAGACAAACTTCCTTTGTTTTCTGATCCTTTTTCACAGCTGGTTTTACTAGTGGTCTACTGTTTAATACCCGTCAAAGCTTTGTTTGCAACTGTGTTTACCACAAAAAAAAGTGTTGAGAACTTGAGATGTACTTCATTCACAGAGGAACTTATTTAAGGTTTTAGGATTGAGCATGTTGTAGCATTCGAGCGATTAGCTGTTGTCATTCAAGTAACAATAAACACATATGCATCAGTGTAAATAGTATCGCATACTACATCGCTTGGCTTCAATTGGTTCATCCTTTTATAGATACTATATATGCTTAATACTTCATTCGGTATTGTTTGTTACTCGCTAAAACAGGTTTTATGTGATGCTGATAATGCAAAGGAATTTATCTTATGCGAGTACAACAGAGATGCAGACTCGTACAGGTAATCAATTGCTTCTTATTGTCCAATTAATCATGATTCTCGTATCATGCCTTGGTATATGCCTCTTAAGCAGTTATTTGAGTTACTTATCATATTTGATATTGGAAAGGAAATGAGGGTCTCAGATATCTACTAAATAAAGACGATACTTATACTTAGATGGCCTTTGTCTAATTATGATTCTTGAGGGCCAAAGTTTCAAATATGCACCACCAGAATAAAGACGATGCACTTATAGTTGGATAATCTCTGATTTTTCTAAAATCTTTTATATTGTCATATTGCTTCTAGTCCTTACACTATATTTTTGGTTGCAGATCGCCTTGGTCAAATACTTATCATCCTCCATTGGAAGATGGGATGTATCCGTCACCAGAATTGAGGAAGCTAGAAGTTGAGGCTAATGAAGTGTTTACAGTATATCGTGACCAGTGAGGTCCTTTACTCACCTCGTCTTAAATTTCATTTCTTGCCTAACCCAACTAATTAGGGTGGATAGCTTGATTGTTCATTTATATCCTATCTCTTAATTCTGTTGGTTTCATTTCTGAACTGCTATAAGTAATTTGAGATAAATGGCTTGTCGTCATTGGCGATTGATTTGTCTGTTAGGTATTATGAAGGCGGTATTTCATCAGTCTACTTGTGGGAAGAGGATGACAGTGAAGGCTTCGTGGCCTGCTTCCTGATTAAAAAAGGTTTATATTTTTCTGAATTAGTTCTCCATTCTATTACTCCATGAATCTTAATAACAGAATATTCTTGATATGAAGATGGATCAAAATATGCACATGGTAAAAGGGGTTATCTGCATGAGGGTGGATGGGATGCTATACATGTTATCCAGGTATTCTTTATCTGTGACTAGCGTACTGGGTAAAGCTTTCTCTTTGCCTCCAATATTCTGTGAAATTACAGTTGATCTCCTATGGTTCAGGTAGGACCTGACGAGGAAGGAATGGCTAATTACTGTTTGACAAGTACTATAATGCTGTCGCTGACTACGGATAGCGACACATCTGGCTCATTTAATTTGTCAGGATCAATTAGGAGACAGGTAATTTATAATTGATGTTTAACTCAGTCATGCCAAAATGCTAGCGATTATGTCTCCATCTATTTTTTGTATGCCTAGCAATATTAGTAATCCGTTTTGGAGTTGACAAAAACCGAAGCTTATAATGCATCCACACATTACCAGAATATAACATCATATGATCAATGTACAAGCATCAGTTTTCAGAGTCCATAGTGGATAGCTGTTAATCCTACCTTATTGACTTTTGTTGTTTTTTTTCTTCTTCTGATTTGTTGCATAGATGAAAGCAGATCTTCCTTTGGAGGATGGTCATCTGTGCAATATGGGAAAGATGATTGAAGAATTGGAGGGAAAACTAAGAAATCAACTTGAACAGGTATTACACTTTTGCTCATTATCTAGTTTAGTAGTTCACTAGGGTCAGCACAAACTTCAGTTCATGCGTCAATGACATATATGCAGTTTCAGTAACTCGGTGCTTCGTAGCAATTTTGAGAGTGAGTTATATTTGCTTCTGATATGTTGCCAATTTCAGGTATACTTTGGGAAAACAAAGGAGATGGTATGCACGTTATTACCTCCTTCTGAACTGCTGCCTATGACATTGCCCAACAGCAGAAAACCATAACACTTCCTGCTGCTGGAAATTGTTATGAAACTCCCCTCGAGAGATTTTCAGTTGTTTATGATGTTTCTAGTTTATGCATTGTTATTTGCACAGGGTAAAGTTTTGATGTTTTGGTTTTTTGTGCTAGAATCTCAAGGGATATATGTAATGGAGATATTGTTCATCATGGTTGTGAGTTTGTGACTGGTAATATATGATTGGGGTGGATTCTATTGATACGACTCAAAGCCAGTTGTAGTTCTCAAGTAAGACTCAAGTTTGAATATTAAATTCAAACCCAACTTGATCTTATGCCAATGTTCTAGCGTAGCTTTCAAGTAGAACTCAAGTTTGAGTCATTGACGTAAACTTGATCTTATGCCAAGGTTCTGACTTCTAAAGTCAAACCCAACTCTTAAGAGTCTAAGTTTGGCTCGACTCACTTGCAACTTTATTGTATCTTGTCTTATCCCACTGCATTTTCCCCCCATCAACAAGCTTCCCACAGGGTTCAACTGCTCGTAATAATTATAACTGTAAAGGTAGTAAGGTACATTAAGTAAGAAGATATCCAACTTACGTTGTTGGAAAGGTATGGACACGAATATGATCCTATGTTTTAGGTTTGCTGAATATGTCTCAAGTCCATCTTATTGCTAAGGTGATATTGGACTAACAGGACTTTTACCAATTTTCACTATATCTCAAGAACCCCACTTTCGAGGAAGTGAATATGCAAAGTCCACCAATTCTTTTCCTAATATGATTAAACAGAAACACGTGCTAGAAAAGACTTAATCAAATATGCATATTAATAGGAGACAAATGCAATCAAAATATAAGACAGGAGCGGCAGACGGCGGCCTTAATGCTTCATAGTGGATGGACCATATCAATAATCCCATCCTGAAAAGCAAGGACGAGTCAATATCCCCATGGTGGTCCCCATTCTTGTCTTCCCGTGACATTCGGTTCGGTCTATAGCAATGATCCTTCTAGCCCGGTAGTGGAGCATGAATCAATATCAAAACCGTATGCACAGAGACTTGTGAATGTATAACATGTGAACCAAGAGGAAATACTTACAATGGTACAACAAACACGTATGCTAAAAAGTATTAATATCGTTATATTTGAGAAAATTTGGAGGGGAAATTGTGTAACATCTTAAACACAAGGGGTGCAAAATAAACCCTCCGTGTAATTCCTCTACTGAAAAAAAGAAAAGAAAAAGAAAAAGTAGCAAAATATGAGTCAGGCCAGGGGAGCGTGGCACAATATTTTTGAAACATTAGCCGTAACAACGCGCCGTCGTGTCTTCTCCTGCACCGAACATCTTCGACCCGCAGTAGTAAGTTTTCTATGCTATTTTATTTTGTTAAACATTTTAATCAGTTATTACGGAGTATAATTTTATGGAGAACACCAATGTCTTTAAAGTATTTTTTTGGTAGTTTTATCTACTTTATTATCAATTATTTATTTGCAGGGATTTTAGCAAGACTTCATTTCTTGCGTGTTTTATAAGCAGTTATTGCATGTCCAAATTTTTTAACCCATACTTATTTCGGCCGAATGTTTGGAAAAAAAAAAGTCGTAAAGTATCGTTTTTCTGATTGGGGAGTTGTCAGTTTCAGGTGTTGTGTATGGAAACCGGTTTGTGCATTAGAGTTCCGAATGGCAGCTGTTCGGCATTAAACTTGGCTCGTGCAAGCTGCCTGTTCTGTTCCAACTTTAAACCGTGTTTCGTCTCATGTGACGTAAAATTTGCATTGTTAAAGCAACTTTGAAGGAAGCAAGTAGTGACATCAAAAATGTATGAGCTTTTCCTATCTGGTTAGGTTATATTTGTCTATTTCATTGGCTGCTTTTGACTATCGCTTTCTTGCTCTTTGATTATGTCAGTTCTAACCTTAATCTCATTCTTGTGAAAAAATTCATTATGTTAAGCACATTATGTGTTTATTTAAGATAAAAACTAATTATTTGAAGAATCTTGCTCGCTAACAACTATAACCGCTGCATACAAATTTACGAGTATAAAAAGTTTTGTAAGTTATTTATCGTTGGAAATCTTATATCCCGTGCACTGAACAGAGTTTTCCGAGAGATTACTCAACTTGATGATTTTCTGCAAGTCAGGAGATTTTGATGCATCTCAAGATCATCCTAAAAAGTTGCTTTTTAAACTTTAGATTATTTTTTTTATTTATCATCATTATCTAATTCCTCAGGTATTCAAAATAATAAATCCGGAAAAGAAAGACTGAATTTTGTACACAAGTCACATAGAATCTTAGAATCCTATGTGGTCTACCTTGTAATAAGGGGAAGGGTTTTTGAACCTTCTGATTTCTCAGTTTATTTAATCGATCGAATTTGTAGTTTTTAAATCTCCAAGTACCTGAGATGGAGCTCTCAAGTTTAACAGCCATAAGTCCTTTGGATGGACGTTACCGGGATAAGGTCAAGGATTTATCCCCCTATTTGAGTGAATATGGCCTGATCTACTATCGAACCCTGGTTGAGGTACAAGGTTTATTTCATCATTCATTTGTTTATCATGTTTCATATAGCCGCTTTTGTGTTTTCCATGCTATTAATTATTCTAAACTATCTCACTAAAAAGGCGGTAGTAGTTATATTTTTTTCTTAATGTTCTATTTACAAATCTTTATAATGTATTAGAAATCTATGTAGGGAGGTAAGTCAACAATGGTGGAAAATATTATGGACATGCAAGGTCAATAAGAATTGGATCTGCCATAACATTTTTGATGTTTAGTAGATTCTTGCATGTGTTTCCGTAACCTCAGATCAAGTAGCTGCTAAAGCTTTCACAAATCCGAGGTTCCCAGTTTCAGCAATGAAGCTCAAACAAAATTGCAAGGATTGATTGATGGATTTAGCGAGGCTGATGCAAAACAAGTGAAGAGTATCGAGAAAATAAATAATCATGAATATTTTCTCAAAACAAAATGTCAAGAAGATCCTGAGATTGCTAAGGTGTGTAGCTCTTATTCATGCAAGTTCCTAGAATGTGCGAATGTTAGATATCTTATCTGGTACACTAGCATGTTGATTTATCTTCATAAACTCATTTTAAGTACTAGAATTTTTCCATTTTGGTTGTACGTCTGAAGACATAAATAACCTTGCTCATGGACTGATGCTAAAAGGTGCAATTAACTCGGTTGTTCTCCCTGTCATGGATGACTTAATTAATGCAATATATACTATGGCCAAAGCTAATGCATACATTCCTATGCTTTCTAGGACTCATGGACAGGTGTAACCATTTTCATCAACTCTGAATTAAAACCGAAACTGTCTCTAGTTTACAAGGTTTATAATTGTAAACAAGTAACTTATCTTAAATGGTGTTATGTAGCCAGCTTCACCTACAACCTTGGGAAAGGAAATGGTAATATTTGCTGAGAGGTTGAGCAGAGAGAGGCGAGATATTTCACAAGTAGAGATATTGGGGAAGTTTGCAGGTGCAGTTGGTAATTATAATGCACATGCTGTGGCATATCCTGATGTTAATTGGCCATATGTTGCAGAGCAATTTGTAAACTCTCTTGGATTGAGCTTTAATCCACATGTTACCCAGGTGTGTTTTATGCACGCTATTACTTGTAAACTGTTTTTTTGTTCAGTGATCTCATACATACATGAACTTGATCATTGATGTAGCAGCTGACATATCTGGAACTATATTTGTGTTGTAGATTGAATCTCATGACTACATGGCTAAACTTTTCCATTCATTCATCCGTTTCAATAACATTTTACTTGACTTTGACAAAGACATATGGGGCTATATCTCTGTGGGCTACTTCAAGCAGGTGCACTATTTAAAGTAGTTTCTGTGATATCAATTATGAATAAGAAAAAATACTTTGTTTCTTGCCAATAATTGGATGACCTTGACATGGGAAATACTTTTGCAGGTAACTAAGGCTGGTGAAAGCGGGTCGTCAACAATGCCGCACAAAGTGAACCCAATTGACTTTGAAAACATTGAAGGCAATCTTGGGATAGCTAATGCATTGTTAGACCATTTAAGCATGAGGCTGCCTATTTCACGTTGGCAGGTATATATATATATATATATATATATTCGCTTTTAAATCATTTGTAACTCCCACCCCTGCCCGAATCTTTTTGCTTTCACTATGCAATTATCTACTTGGCATAATTGTTATCATAATTGCAGCGTGACTTGACTGATTCTACAGTTCTGAGAAACTTTGGTCTGTGCCTGGGCCCTTCTCTTCTTGCATACAAGAGTGCAATGGTAGGAATTGGGAAGCTTCAGGTAATAATCTGATTGAATTTTTTTGTAGCACACAAGGTCCTTTATTACCAATAATCTAGGCTTTTTTTAGATGTTAGTTATGTAATATAAGTTGGTAGAAGCAAATTTATGTTTGAACATCTACAATTATAGTAAATGTCAACGCCACCTTTTAAAGTCATACTTGTGGCCTTATGGGCATTCTTAGGTGTTTTAGCCCACATGAATTGGTTTCAAGGTTTCACATACACTTAAAGTTGTTTGGTGATGACTCAAATCAATCTTGATTGACTATTTGAAAAACAGAAAGGATAAATGGTCTAATGGTTTTATGTTTGTATGAACTTTCTTTTGTTGCTAGGTCAATGAATCCGCCTTAAACAAAGACCTGGACAACTCATGGGAGGTTCTCGCTGAACCAATACAAACAGTATGTATCTTGCTTTAATAGTATATCTTATTTGAATTGGTTCTTGTATTTGATAATGGCAAAAAAGTCCTTTTTAATTCTCTTAGTTACTAAAGTACTTTTCAAATATTGATTCCTTCATTAAAATGATTTAATCACAATGTCTTGCATTGATTACAAATGAAATCTCTATTTTTTTTATTGCTTCCGCCTTCCAGCATCTACTCTGCCTATTTCTTTTGTACAACATGATATCTTTAGATATAGGCAGAGGGGAGCAGGACATTTTTAGTTGCGTGATATCTTAAATAACTACAGACCACTCCCAAGAGAGCTAGCTGGATTTGGGAATGTTGTATAACTCATTCTTATCTTTCTGTTAATTCAATTTATTATTCTCATTTTCACAAAAGATACACCATGTTCACGCTGACAAAATGTTTGCAAAGGACCCCCGAGTGCCAACAGAGTCAAATAATCTTATGTAATAAAGTTAGTGCAATCCTTTTTGTACTAATTACAATGGGCCGATATGTATTTCGGATTGAAACTTTGTCAAAAATGAAACTTGTTCCATATATTTCTTGAACTGAATGATATTATAAGTATCGTTTATGTAATAACACATGTCACTCTTATCATCCTTTATGGTCTTTGGAGGCCTATGCTGGTGGATAAGCCCTGTTTGTTGACTTACGAACCTTGTTCTTACAAGAAAACCAAATTGATCTGTACTTAGGTGATGAGAAGATATGGTGTTGAAGAACCTTACGAAAAACTGAAGGAACTTACCAGAGGAAGGACAGTTAACAAAGAGAGCATTACCGAATTCATCAATGGGTTAGAAATACCAGTAGAAGCGAGGACAGGGCTCCTAAAGCTAACCCCCCACAACTATGTTGGAGTTGCCCCTCAGCTCGTGGAGGATGCTTGTGACAGGGCTAATAGGTCCAATTAAGGTCACAATGTAATATTTTCCGGATTGTAGTTTATAAAGTGGTACGTGAGATCGTTTCAGTACCAAATTTTGTCCTTCAATGCGTATATTGTTTGAAAGTGTGAACACAGTGACAATGTTGTTGTTTGAAAACATTCTACTGTGTTCACCATAAAATCTGTTTTGGTCATATCTGTTTTTATCATTTAAATATCTGTTTTGAGAACCAGAGAATTTGGAAGGGCCGTGAGACAGTGTTCCTTTTAAGATTAGAATTATTGTAATGTGGTGGAACACCATAAATTTCAAAACACTTATCAACAGTGTGACCAATCTTATGACACTTAGAGCATTTTAAATCATTTGGTCCCAGGTTTAGTAAAAGGTATTCATTCTACTTAGAGGCAAAGGTAGAGGTTTGAAGTTTCTGCTTAGAATCTCTCATGGTTGTACCCATGTGAGATTCTTCCTTAGAAAGAATGGCAAAAACAGTCTTTACATTAGATAAAGGATCTCTAGTTAGAATGTTGCTTCCAACAAAGTACTCATCATCCAATCCCATGAGAAATTGCATCAACTTCATAACTTGAGTATGACTTTTATAGTCTTTAGCACCATTACAAACACAAGTAGGCAAATGAACCATAGCATCATATTGTTTCTAAAGAGAGTTCAACTTGTGGTAATATTCAAAAAATGGGTGACCCATTTTGGGTAAGAGAGTTAATGCTTTGATGAAGATTAAAAATAATGATCCCATCCATCTTGTCATAAGTTTCTTTCGGTTCTTCCCAACACAGATTTGCTTCATTTGAAAAAATTGACCCATATAAACTTCTTCACTTAGATTAACTTCTTCACTTAGATCCCAAAATCCAGGATAGGACAAAAGAGTTGCACTTATCCCTTTGCTTTGATAAAATTTCATCATTTTGATTCGTTAAAACAGTCCCATCAATAAAACCAGTTTTATTTTTTGTTTCAAGAGCTAAGGTCATGGCACAAGCCCACACCTTATAATTCTTAATCCCTTTGAGTTTAAAACCAATCAGGATTGTTCCAGAGGTGTCACTAACATGCAAATATAAAGGGTCTCCAAAGTCAAGTTTACTTATTTGAGTGGGTTCAAATGAACTTACACTGAAGTTATCATTGT
>JANDBE010000015.1:976395-989959 GCA_024320915.1 Erigeron philadelphicus
GACGGTGTATAGAAAGGTTAAGATGTAGGCAGACCTTACCTCTACCAAGGTAGAGAGACTGCTTTCAGTTTCTACTTAAATGGTATAATCTGACAATGAAGGCTAGATCAACCGGCTGAAGTCATCTCTGGTTTTACCCCAGGTCATGGGTTAATTCAACTATTTAGAGTGACATGTTCTAGAGGTTTTTCCCTTAGATCACCTGTAACGGCTTATAGTATAAATCTCATAGTCTAAAGTACGTGTAGGGTTTCACAATTATACAATGAGGTATCTAATTTAGATACCGGTTGGCTATTTAGGAAAATGGTATAATCTTGCGTGTGTTTTTCAAGTGTTTATGTTTTTGACGTACAAATGTACAATATCTATATTATATTTGTAAATTGATGTACGTATGTAGTAGAAGTTGTATCTTATATGAAATAGAATGCTTTATTATAAAACACGACAACTACTTAGATTTTTGGGTCTTTCTAGATCACGTAACATGTGTTACGAATTATCACTTCCTTGACATAAAGATTACCATTTCCAATCAAAATTTAACAACCCTTCATTTTGACCCACATGAATTTAGCTGCAAAAACAAATTGTTAAAGAAGTCATAACTTCACCATCAAAGATCGATTGCCCAATATTGAAACAGCTTTGCTATTATTTTAACTAATATACAGTAGAGGCTCTGAAAATTCAAGTGTCCAGTCTAAATTTTAAAAAAAATACTCTCAATCCTTATATAAGCAATTTTTCTTATAACTAAGATGTGATAACAATAAAAATGTCATTTCTTGTTTATTTATTCTTTTAATCTAATTGAAACTTATAATATAGTCAAGGATGAATAAATGAAAAAATTGTTAATCAAATGAAGCTCTAAATAGTGTCAAACGATATTCTAATTTTTTTTACCAAGATATGATTACAAAATATAAAAGAATTATAACTAATCAAGAAAAGATCAGTAACAAAATCATATATTTAAGAACTAAGAGTACGTTTGGTAGGAAGAAATTGAGAGAAATGAAAGGATGCAGAGAAATGAAATTAGTAATGCGGCGGTAGTCATCACAGCGACGATGTGATGGTGGGGGTGGGTTCGAGTGGTGTAATTTATCTATGTAAAAGTAATTGATGTAAAATGTTAATAGAAATACTTTAAAAGATAAATAATTTATAATGTAATTTAAATATTAATGTTAAGTGGATTATCAAGACTAGAAGAATGAAAGTGCAATTTGCTGAGTTAAAACTTCGGCAAATGAGTTGTTTAAATTTTTTTTCAAATTTTGCGCAAAAGATGGAAAAGAGATGAAAAATAAGGGGGGGAGGGAGTGGTTGCGGGGTGAGTGTTCCCCGCTAGCTGCCCCCCGCGTTAACACCGTCGCCACTACTTCACCCCATTAGAGAGAAAAGAAAAATCGGGGAGCTTCACCCATGGGGGGAAGAGAAGAGAGAGAAGAGATGGATGAGAGAGAGAAGAGGTGATGAAAGGACCAGGACTCGATAACCGAAAAGACGAACAAAACAAAAATTCTTTTTTTATAGACCCCACTGCGCCGTAGTGGAGGTGTGTACCTCCCACTGCGCCGCAGTGGGAATACACTGAGGCGAGCAACAATAAGCCTCACTGTGCCGCAGTGGGGAGAAAGACTCCCATTGCGCCGCTGTGAGATCTTTCTGATCCTGGAGTTGTACAAAATTTTCAACCAGCAAATTTTTAGTCCAAATTCATACTTGACAACAACTTGCTCATTTCAAATCCATAGTTATCCAAACTTGACCAGAACTTCAAACACATCAAAATCATGATTTCAAACATTTTACCATAACCATATGATCAACATTCATCTACTAAAACTAAATGGGTCAATTGCCCATTTTGACACCTTTTACACCAAAACAACAAGTTTAGTCAACATGAGGACAAGAACATGACCTTTTACAAATGTACCAAAATATGACCATAACAATTACAATTTTACCACGAGCCAAGTTATGAGGGACGACTAGGTCTCTAACCAAAAGGATGTCATTCTTCCGAGAATAGCCAAAATTACCTTCCAAGTATCTACAAACACTTCAAATCTATTCTTCAAGCTTCAATCAAACACTAGTTCCTTCTTCTGGAACCTCCTATAAAAAGGTAAAAAACTAAAAACATAAGCAAAGGCTTAGTGAATATAATTGCATACAATTACGATTACGAAGGAGGGCTAAGTACAAGGACTATCATAAGTAACCTATAACATAGTCATGTCACATTTACTTATTCACCTTGCACACTAAAAACATATATCAAATAACAACTTCAACATGGTGGTCTTTCCACCCACACATGGACAATCAAACTTCAACATGGTGGCCTTTCCATCCACTCATGGACAATCAACTTCTACATGGTGGTCTTTCCACCCACACATGGACAATCAAACTTCAACATGGTGGTCTTTCCACCCACTCGTGGACAACCAACTTCTACATGGTGGTCTTTCCACCCACACATGGACAATCAAACTTCAACATGGTGGTCTTTCCACCCACTCATGGACAATCAACTTTACAAAAAAGTATGCAAGTATACTCACCTCCTCCGCAACAAGGATAACAACGCTAAAATGAATAAGTACAAGCAAGCTTCAACCTATAATCATATCATAAAAGTGCATAAGCTTGTATCCACAACTTGACTAGTTCAACCTAGTCATTCTCAATCATTAGCCTTCATATACCCAAAACCCAACCCATTTGTCATTGAGTCTCACTTTCTTCAATACTAATACTAGGTAGTTCAACCTACCATTTTTTCAATAATTAACAACATTCATCTTTTCTCATAACCCAATTTATCACAAGAACTTATCAATTTCATAATCAAACACATTATATAACTCAATGACAATTAGGTTAACTAAGGAATTGGGGGAAATCAACCACAATTAAATTTCTAGCAAAATCCCCAAATTGGTTCACTCCATGAACCCTAAATTCAAGAGAAAGAAGATAACTAAGTTAGGGGAAATCAATACCTCAACAAATAGTGGTTAGTTCAAGACTTAACTTGAAAATTCTCCTTTTTTCCCCTTTTTCTTGCAATTTTCGGCCACCACCACCAAGACCCACAAACCCTAGCTTTTCAATTTCTTGAATGAAGATTATATGTGGTAAGAAATATTTCTTATTCTTAATTTAGAGAAGATAAGCTTTGATTTTTCCTTTGATTTGGGTTGAAATTATAAGAAGAAGCAAGTATGTGAAGACTTAGAAACTAGAAGTGGAAGTATGACTAGTTACAAAGAATGTGGCTGACACAACAAGGGGATGCCACGCCCCTTTTACTTTTTGGGTAAAAACATACCCGCTATCCGTCAAAGTTTCAACTAAATTAACCCCATTTCCAAAAATAAAATACTATGAAATTCAATTTAATGCCAAAACTATAAAAATGGTTAATTTATTTTATCTCAAAATCTTCGGGGTGTTACAATACAACTATCTATAGCAGTTATTATTCTATACGACGAAAAAAAATATTGAATTTATCACCTCCTAAAAACAAACAACTAATAAAATGTGGCATGTTAACTCATATATCTATAGTCTTATAGATTAGGTATACTAGACGTGGACCCGCAAGATGCAGCACTAACGACAGAGGCGATGGGTGGTGGTATTTATGAGAGTAGTGTAAGTTATTGATGTAAAAAGATATGTTGTAATTTAATTTTATGAGAAATTTTACAGGGAAGCCAATAATTAGCCAAATTATATATAGACGGGTAAAATAGGTAGATGAGTTACTTTTTTGAGAAAATAGTAAAGTACCTATGCATAACAATGAGTGAATATGTCGTGGTTAAATATTAATTGTGACGATCGAATGTAATATATTATTGCAAAGAAGATATACTTTAGTGTTACATTTTGTTTTATATTCAATTGACATATATCCTCTCCAATTTTAATCACACAAAAAAGATGATAGCTAGGCAAATAAAGAAAATCAGTTATCGCTTCCATACGAGAACACAATGATTTTAATGATGTATTTATCATCCCAAACTTATATATTGTCCTATAGTACACATTTTGAGAACAATGTCTACGTTTTTTGAAATTCATTTTTGTTCATCACATTTTAATTCTCAGTAGTTAACATTTTCGTGTCACATTTTATTTATCTCATATGTTAATTTCTTGGATTTTTGAACAATTCATGATCAATTCTCAACGGCATACGTGCAACCCCTTCTCTCTACAAACAATCGAGCTTATAAGAACACATAATTTTGGGATTCAAATACTTTTCAAGTTTCAGTTGACCATGACCAAAAACGAGTTAACTTGATTCCATTCCACTCGTTTACATCGCTAGTTTAACAAATCCTTGACCTTTTAAAAAGACTTGAACGACTACCCCTACTCCCCAAGACATGGGCATGAATTTGTTGACACCATGCCCCGAGCTTATATATAAACATAGATCAAGTGTAAATGCTCCACTTCAATTTTATGAATTGATACCACAAATATTTATAGAAGTCTATAACTACATTAATCAACAGAATTGGGGCACAAATATTTCTAGAAGTCTATAACACAAATATATGCCATATTCTTATAATTCCATCTTCCAACCCAAATGCATATGGGGTTATATGTGGTCTTATGAATTACAGCAACTTCTGTTCGAATTAATGATGGCAAGAATAAGACCTAGAGACAACGAAAATGCTCATCAAAAATGGTGATGCCTTGCCCATTAGGAAGCTCATACAGTAGTTCCTCTGGACAGGAGATGTTGGCAGTCTCAAGCTCTTCCTCATAGTTGAGAGCGACGTAAGCAAGGTTCTCCTTTCTCATTCGGCTGCAGTGGTGGAAAAAATAATTACAAAATGTAAGGATCTTCATTAATTTTTGTTGAGAACCCCCCAAAAAAAAATTGTAACATGATATAATGGACTCTACCGCGGTTAACTAAACTGGGAAAAACTCATATGTTTTCCGATTTTATTCTAAGCTTAATATGAAAAATCAGATCAACAACACACACACTGGGCTCCATATCTTGGTTTTCCTTTACCTTGTTGTTGACATCATCGCCCGTTTTGGTTGAAATATATTCCCATTAGTTCTCAAAGTTGAAATCTTCAACTCACCTTTTTCCCCGGGGACCTGTCGCTGTCTTGCCATGATGCCCCCTCTCTCACAATCTGAGTCGTCCACATATCTGTAGTGAGCACACATGAAAAGTACATGTTACATATCAACGCATATATTGCAGAAAGTATATATGCAACTTACATCCAACGTTTTTAGTTTTCTTGGGAGGAGTAGATAGTGGTGCAATCCTCTTCAATGGCCTCGATGAGGATGCTTGACCTCCCGTCTTGTTGTACTTTTCGTTTGCCATAGTCAACTCCAAGCCGTCGACATCTACCTCTAGTATGTTAGCCAGCCTTTCCAAAACAGGGGGCGGCTATAGCTCTCACCGGAGTAATCCTGCAAAGACCATACAAAGCCATTAAATTAATCACAGATACTTCATAGGCAGGATACACCTGCAAAACTTATCATGTTCCTGGTTTTGTTCATCCAACAATGAATTTATCGTCCAGCTAACTAACGTTTCCGCAGCCTCATTAAAGAGCGCGACAAAAACATGTGCGCTATCATACCTAATCTCCAGCTAAACCCTAAACTTGTTCTCAATTAACTTTTAGGGGGCGGACTCCAAATTAAGCATAAAATACCATGGACAGGAAAACTGTAATGACCAAGCAAGCGAAATGGATGAATGGGTATGATTGGGCTTGTGATTTGGTAGCTTAGAAACCTAAGGTTACTAAATCGTGACCCTGCGTGACAATAGGGTTACATATGGACTGGAAGCTAAGAAAAGTAGCCAAACCATAGTTGCTCCTATAAGAATTGAACTACGCCTACTAATTTATAAGATTAACCATAGCTTTATGAATTCATCGCACAATAACCACCCTACTCCCTCCACCTAAATGTCACGGTGACATGCAGGAAGTATAAGAGATACCTTAATACCTTATACGTGGGTAATTAACACCATAGTTGCAACTTGCAACCCTTGCGCCAAAAACCTCCTGCCTGTTTCGTGATACCCTTTCGGATTTTGAGGAATTCGAGTATCTGAAGGTACTAAAAGGTCAATGGATCATTCTACCAGTTAACTGAGACCATTTCATAAGAAAACTCTTAATAGAGACCATAAACTTCATGTTAACAGACAAAATTATGGTTCTTGGTGACCAGTACCAAAAACATATCTATTTTGATCTATTAACCAACTCGTTTGACCACCATGTAGCCATCCCTGGAACAGAGATTAGCCCCAATATTTATGCATTCCAAGGGTTTTATAACTCAGTTTCATAACTAAAAAGTAGAAATAAGGGATTCTAATATGACATGTGAGAAACATGAAAATGTATGCATGTAAGGATTTGAAGCTCAGCAAAATAAGTAAAAGAATTCATTAGATTCTTTAGCACTTGTGATAATCCTTTGGTTCCGTATTAGTCATCCCAAAACATAGTATGAATACCATATATTTGAACACTCAGTGCCTACAACAAAAGGAAAAAGAAATACGAAGCGCAAAAATTTAGTTTTTTGCTAATGTTATGTTGTAGTCGTAAACCTTGGAGTTCACTTTATAACGGTAGAAAAAGTGTGTAAAAATAATACAAGACATAGTTCATTTGTGATTAGCAGAGCTTAGAGTTAGATAAAGTTTATAAATTAGCAAGAATCTGGTATAGTACTAAGGCATTTTCTATATGCATTAGAGCTTAATGCCGTACAGTAACGAAGTTTCTAATTTAGGTAATGTGTTAGAAATACTAAACTAGCAGAGCTTATGAGCTACATAAAGTTTCAAACAGCTAGTACCCAGTGTGTATGCTATAGAATACCCTTCACATAGGCAGAGTTCTTTATAGCAGGAATGTGGATAAGACATCAAACAGAAGTTGGGTAGATACTAAATCCAAATCAAGCATTAAATATAATGTGAAGCACATGTTCAAGGTTTTTCTACATTTTGACAAACCTGAAACTGGGCCAATATATAAGAACTGAGAGCAGACACATGCGAGGCCAATATTTAAGAACTGGGATGAGAGTCACATTTCTCTTCATAAACTGCAAATAAAAATAACATTTAGACTATGTCAAAATATAGTGGAATGGCAAAAACGGAGGTAGCTAACCGGCTGTCATTTACTAATTTAGGTGTCTTTTCTTTTGCAGATGATTTATAGATCCAGAAATTTCCGCTCTCTAACTTGGCAGATAAGTGAAGCTGTGTTTTAAGGTTATAAACTCGTGCATGGGGATGTTGACCTTCAACTTTGGCTGCTTCAACAAACTTTTAACATCTACGGGCACATGGTTTTCTTTGAAAGATCAAGAATGGAAAGAGTCAAGCAAACAATAAACACATTTAATAAAAGTATCAGATAAAAAGTAAATACTTCAAAAGTCGCCTAAAGTTTATTATTATAAACCTTTCCTATGTTTAATACCAACTCCTCATAAAGTTTGGGCAAAAATGTTTTAGTCAACTCAACCCAAGCCTACAAAAATCTATTTGATTTGACCCGTTACCCGACATGCCCAATTGCACCCTCTAATAAGCAGCACAATATTTGATGTAGGGTCAACTTGCTAAAGTACAGAGCAAGCCGAGACATTGTCTATAGAGGTTTTGTAGCTCTCAGCCCGGCTCAAAACAATCCATTCAAGCCTACAACGGTCTTGCTCGTCTGTAAGCTTTTCTTTACACCCTTGTGCTACTGTGTAGTTCATATAATACTTAAATAACTTCATTTGTTTCGCAAAAGTCATCTTTAGTACTCTGTTGGTAGCATATTGTTCTTGCTGATATAGGAGACTTATTCAAGCCTTGATACCAAATAGAAGCAGTACGAAAAACCGGGGGGGGGGGGGCAGAATTTAATTTAAAAGCTGAAATGCATATTGTGATATTGTCAATGGATACATAGAGTAAAAATCCTTAGCTTTGCCTAAGGTGCAATTTCCAGAAAGAAAAATTTAATATAAGAAAGGCATAAAAACCTTTTTATCCATGTCTATAATCCTATAGTTGTCCCTCTCCACCACATTTGTCATGCTAAATGCTGACGGTTGTGCCTCATCACCTGTAAAATGGATCTTCAGTCAACGATATACGATGTTGCCAAGTATGAAGTATACAAATAAAGTGTGTGCCATGAAGATCAATCTAACGTCTTTCTCTGCCAAACAATGAATAGATATAATATTATGTCGAGGGAAAAATGGCTATAATTCCAAATTTATCTTATTACTCTAATTCTTAAAGTTCTTAACGATTTAATATTCTACATTTATGCTAGATTTGGATCAAGTCTGATAAGCCTTCACCATCACCTTGCAAAACCTGTTGGCTGTCGCCGTAATCATTAACGGATCTTGACCCATTTAGTAGAAGGGACAAAAAGTCACATGATCAAAATATAATAATAAGAACAATAATTAGATGGATCGAAAGTAACGAGAATACAAAAATAACAACAAAAAAAAAATAGTTTTTCATACGGGTTTTTGTATAGTTGTCTAGAAAAAGTTAATGACTAATTCAGTTTACGTATTTAATTTTCTTAACTCGTAAGGCCCAATTAACAACCCATAGTGGGGTCGGTGTGACGCATTCTTTATTTCTTGCTCTCCAAGTTTCTCTCTCGGATCCCAAACCCTGAATTAATTAGGGTTTTACAGTTTTAATTCTCAATATATATAAAACCTCACTTTCCTTCCTTGTGAAAATTTTTTATTATAATTGTTGTATGGGTTCTGAATCAACATCAACAGATCAATCAAAATTGTTCCCACCAGGTTTCCGTTTTCATCCAACCGATGAAGAACTCGTTCTTTACTATCTCAAGCGTAAGCTATGCGGCCGTTCCCTCAAACTTGATATCATTGCCGATCTTGATGTTTATAAATGGGACCCACATGATTTACCAGGTACCTACCTACACTATCCATTCATACATACATACTTTCGTTTACATACTACATTATATTTATATATATACATTATGTATGTATATTACCAATATTTGTAGGTTTAGAACTTCAATTCTCCTAAACATTGCATACTGTATATGTTTATAACGGGACCCACATACAATACTTTCTGCCTTTACTAAATGGATAAATAGGTTTAAAAGATTTGTAAAAAAGTGGATTTTGGTGATTAGGTTTTTAAAATCAAATACATGATTATCGTTACGGATCATCTCGTGGCAAAGTTTATTTAGGGAAAATACCGAAAAAGGTGTAAACGTATACAAACATTATATCATATGTTTTTGCCAAGTACATATATATGATGCGTAATGCTGGAGGTACAGAGCATTTAGCCGTTTTTTAGATATACTCGTATAATGTTGGTGTCAAAAAATATGAGACAATACCAAACAGGGCTACTATGAACGGGTACAGAGCATTTAACAGTTTTTGAACAACTTTTGGTTTTGTGGCTCTTATTTTATTTTGGTGTCAGCATTAGCTGGTTATTTCATTTTTTTAAAACATTATTGAATGCTTGATGCTAACGAATGTGTCCTGTATGTTATAGGTCAATCCAAATGGAGAACTGGTGACAGGCAGTGGTTCTTTTTCAGTCCCCGGGATAGAAGGTATCCATTAGGAGGAAGATCAAACAGGGCTACTGTAAATGGGTATTGGAAAGCAACAGGAAAGGACCGGATTATTACCTGCAACTCACGGTCAGTTGGAATAAAGAAAACCATAGTTTATTACCAAGGCCGTGCACCCTCTGGTCAACGTACTGATTGGGTGATGCATGAGTACATCTTGCACGAGGAAGAATTAAAGAGATGCAGGTGCACACAGCCATGTTATGTTCTGTACAAACTTTTTAAGAAAAGCGGACCCGGTCCCAAAAATGGCGAGCAGTATGGTGCTCCTTTTGTAGAAGAGGAATGGGTCAATGATGATGAGTATTTAGATGTTGAGCCGCTTTTGGTAAGGAATATTAATGCCTTGGTCAACGAGCCTAAACAGTTAACGGCTGTCATTGACATTGTTCCACCAATGACTCAGATTAATCCAGTCGACGTTGAGGATGTTGACAGGCAGATAGACATTGGCCCGGACCACAAGCTGTTGGAGGTGCATTCTGGTCCTGATATGCCCAAGTCAGTCAACGAACCGTCTGTGAATACTTATGTGGAGGGGGTGAATCCTTTGGTGGTTAATGAAGATTTTCTTGAAATGGATGACCTAATTGGTCCACAGCCTCTGCAGTTTGCTGATTTTGATGGGTTTTGTGACTATGCCTCATACAACGGTTCAACCACATTTAACGAGATGAATCCGTATGAAAGTCAACAATTTCAAGAGCCATATTCTGAAAGTAATCTTCATTATGGAATGGGACGCTCAGGTTACAACCTCTGGACGCATGACCAAAGCAACTACAACTTTGTAGCTGCAGAAGCAACTGAGGAGTTTACGGAATCACAAGTGGCTGAAATCATCACCTCTGCTCCTTCAGGTATGGTATTTGCTTCAGTTTTTGGAGCAGAGAATCATGATTTTAGTTTGTTTGACATGTAAAAAAGTTTGGATATAGAGCAATGTAGAGTGATGCTTGCATTTAGGCATCTAGCTAACATGCGGGCTCTTAGTAATTCTCAAGCCAAATCTTCATGAGTTCGAAGGATATCAGACTCTGAGTGGGGTATAGCGTGAGTTGTTAGCTGATACATGAGCTCTTTTTGTTGTTTTTTGGTGCTTGTTTAGGTGTGGCATCTGATGAGAACCCTGGAAATCCGGATTCTCAAGTGAACCAATGTCAAGAAATCGGAGAAGATGATGGTTCAGAATCATGGTTCTCTTCTGCTTTATGGGCTTTTGTTGAGTCGGTGCCGACCAATCCTGCTTTAGCCGTGGAAAGCGATGCTTTTTTGAGTAAAGAGTTTAGCAGAATGAGCAATATATACGCTGATAGTCATGGTGGTGTAGAATGTACCTCGGTAGCTAGAAGGGGAGGGCGATCATCAAGACCAAGGGGCAGTAGGGTAATTGTCTATTTTTGTGTAGGAGTAGTATTTGCTCTAATGTACGTGTTTTTAGGAACATGTGTTGAGTCACCAGGAACGTGTAAATAATGATGATTGTTTAGGAAGTTGAAAGCAAGCCTTATGGTATGATTTCCTCAACCCAAAAGAGGTCATTTTTTGGCAAATGGAAAATTAACTCCTCTGACTACATATAGGGACCATGAATTATTAGCCATGTTCATCAGGTTTGTTGGTTCCATACCGAATTGCAGACTGGTGTGAACTTGTTTATAACGATGAACTTGGATTTATTGGTTAAATTAATGTAAGTAACATCAACATGAATGTCGAAAGGATATCATTTACTGTAGATAAATAGCGTTAATAGAAAAAGAAAAGAACAAATAAGAAAGAGTTCGTATTGTGTATTAAAGCTTACTAGAACCCTTGTTAGGCTATTCATCGTACTCCAAAATAGGAATAAAACTCTCTGTGTTTGTAAATAAACACCATCCAGTTTGTGGACAAAATAAAACCATACAGTGATTCTTATATTGTAGCTTTGCTATATATCCACTCAAGAAGAAAATTATGCAACTCTTACTCCACTTAATTAGATTAAGTTCCCTTAGATTAAATACAACCGAATCTATAAAATTGTAGAAGTAAAAATTTGTTATTTATTATTCAGTCACAATAAGCATCTTGTATTTTCTAAAAATTGGGAGCAGAGATTTTAGGTAAAATAAAACAAGTGTTAAAGTAAAATAAATAAAACAATAAGTTTTTTTTACTGTAGATTACCTTGCATCATGAAAATCATCATGTATCGATTGCTTCGTGAATTTTTGTGCATCAATTTAACTATAATCTAAGAGTTAAAATCTTGTCTTATTTATTTTAGCTTAATACTTGTTTTACAATATTTAACCCCGAGCAATATAATCACATATCTTTTATCTTTTTTACAGGTGCGGTTAGGTCATCCTAGACTTTATTCATAGACCTAATGAAGTAACTCATCACATCTATAATCCAACCAATTGGGAGAGAATCACTAAATTTCTTGTTGAGAACGATCCATCATTCTCGAACGCTACTTACAACTATTTACTTGGATTTCTTCATATTGGCGTTAGGTAAATAAAGAAATTTTCTAAAATGGGTTACCTTAACATTATTTCCTGTTGGGGTTATATATGAGTACCAATCCGGTACATGAGATCAGACGTTTCCGATCAATTTACTATTTTTTTAACCATCTTCGTAACCCGTTTCCGACCATTCTCTTATGTAACTTTGATTTCAAACTTTACACTTGTGTCTTCAAACCTTTCCCGGGCCCAAAATTAAACTACCAAAATTTTGACGTGATATGACCGTCGGCGTGGAAGCGCTGATACAAAAATGCACCACCCTTTCTCACATCAACCAACTTCAATCACACCTCATAACCACCGGCGTTTTCCATTTCCACCCTTTTACTCGTTCAAAATTCCTGGATTTCTGTGCCGCCACCGCCCTCCCTTACGCCCTCCACATTTTCCATCACATTCCCTCCCCAATCACCAACGACTGGAACTCCGTCATTCGCGGCCACGCCCAAAGTCATCAACCCCTTAACGTTGTTACTTTCTACCGTCACGGGTTACGCCTCCTCACGTGCAAGCCCGACGCCCTCACGTGCTCCTTCACCCTTAAAGCCTGTGCACGCGCGTTGGCTTGTGATGAAGGGACCCAACTTCATTCTCAAGTTATTCGTTTCGGGTTTGTTGCAGATGTTTTGCTGCAAACTACGTTGTTGGATGTCTATGCAAAATCCAGGTTTTTGGATAACGCGTGTAAGCTGTTTGATGAAATGTCTGTGAGAGATGTCACTTGTTGGAATGCGATCATTGCGGGCTTGGCTCAAGGGAACCGACCCCAGGAAGCATTGGACCTTTTTAAAAGAATGAGAGATGTTGGGTTTGAGCCAAATGAGATTACGGTTCTTGGTGCCCTCTCTGCTTGTGCCCAGTTGGGGACGGTACAAGAGGGTGAGAAAGTGTACGTGTACATAAAAAGCCGAAAACTTGACATGAATGAGCAAGTTTGTAATGTCGTAATTGATATGTTTGGGAAATGTGGGTATGTTGGGAGGGCGTATCGTGTTTTTAATGGCATGAGGTGTAATAAGACTATGGTTACTTGGAATACTATGATTATGGTGTTGGGGATGAATGGCGAAGGTGTGGAAGCACTTCAAGTTTTCGATAGAATGAGTCGAGAAGGATTCTCGCCTGATAATGTGAGTTATCTCGCGGCTCTGTGTGCTTGTAATCATGAGGGTATGGTAGATGATGGGGTTGAGTTGTTTGAAACAATGATTAAAGATGGTTCGGTGATTCCTAATATCAAGCACTATGGTACTATGGTTGATCTATTAGGGAGATCGGGCCGGTTAAAGGAAGCCTATG
>JANDBE010000015.1:1031851-1044047 GCA_024320915.1 Erigeron philadelphicus
AATATAAGAGGAAAGCATATAAAATATTGACAAGAATTTAGAATCTATGTTATATTTTAACAGATATAAACACTCGTATTGCAACTCATGAACAACTAGTCGACTTTCTGTGTGTAATAGATAGAGCTAATGAACAATGGTTATCATCAACAATCAAGTCTAGTCCAAAACCAATTCTAGTCTATAGCTAGAACCGTTTATATTTAAATTTATAAAAAACTTATTAAGGTTTTTTACTTTTCATTATTAAATTCTAATAGGGTACCTTCGAGGTTTAGAAAGTTTATAATAAAATGTTCAGATTAAATTAAAGAGTGGCAGCTCATCGTTAGAAAGTTTAATAAGCAATTATTAGTTTAAAATGTTATGCTACTACTGTTATTTATCTTTAGAGTTGCTGTAGAAAATGTAATCTGCTTGTGCATTAATAATATATATGTATGTGAATATATGTATATAAGCTTTTTGCTTACAATTGCATCTGCAGCTTCCACAGTTTTTGTTTTGCCATCTTTAGAGAAGCATTTACGAAACATCTGGAATCGACTTGGTTCTTGTCCCAAAGACTTCTGTTTTAACAAAAATATATAAGTATTAGTAACAAACATTGATAAACAATATTAACACTTAATTTAGTGTATCCAATTACCTTTAAATCTTCACGTACTCGAGCATAACTCTTTTTACCTGTGACTTGCACCATCTTCCTATTTCCCCGATTAGCCTTATTTTTTTCACTTGCCCTCTTAAGTATAAAAGTAAAAAAATCAGAATCAGAAACAAATTAATGTTGTTTAAAGTGTAGAAAGTTCGGTACCTTAGTCTCCTCTTTATTCCAATATTTGACAAGTTTCTTCCACTGTTTTTTTCGAATTTGTTCTGGCCTTGCGCTTATCTGCTCCTGAAGTGACAAAGATGGTTTATGGTGGGATTTTTTAACTCTTTCCCTCCAGTTCTTCACCTTATGCCCAAATGATTTCAAGATCCATTCTTCCGCGGTTTTGGGAAAATCAAATTTAGTCTAAAATGGAAACATGTTACATGAGAAACAAAAATTTTATTAATAAACATACAAATTATTAATTATATATATACCTTTAAGAATTTAAGCAATTTTTGCTTTTTGGTCTTGTCAACTTTATTCCACGGTTTGTGCACCGGACAATACTTTCCACTCCTTGAAAGGGTTCCCATGAAATGTGTCAACTGACTACTTTTTCCATCAATAGGTTGCCCAAGTTCATTTACTAAAACAAGAATTCGATCTCTTTTATCTTGGGTCCAAATGTTTGCCATTTTTGTTGGTCCTCTTTTTCTTTTGCGTACATTTTCAACTACAAAAGAGATCACGATTTTACAAGATATACAAGTTTTGAAGTTATTTTATAAGTTGTTTTGACTTTGCAGACTCTAGAGTTACTATCTGTTATTGTAAAGGTAGTTACACTACTACACAAATCTAAATTTAGTCATATTCGTTCTCTGGTCGTTTTGAGTTGCTACAGAGTCATATTCATCCCTATAAGTATGTTTGTGTGTTTTGATTGTATATAAGAGATTTACACAGCATGCTAATGTAAGAATATCACTCAATCACTGCAATAATTTGTTTCCTTTAAAACAAATGCATACCCTTAAATCCTTAATTGTAGGTATGTTTGTGTTTATCTTTATATATATTGATTTACACAACCAGCTTTTCGACCCACCCCTTTCATAAGCTGAAACTATTGCCAGTTTTGTATATTCATATGTGGGTTAACATTTATTTTTTAATAAAACAATAAGAAACTGAAATAAGTATAAAACTGCTAGAAGCCGTACATACACTATTGCCAGTTTTGTATATTCATATGTGGCTTAGACTTATACCTTTTATTTTATTAGTAATTTTAGTACTTGATTTTGATACTAGTATCTATTTGTGGATTGTAGTCTGACCTGGACACATTAGCTCTGTTCAAACCCGAAGCCAGATCCAAGAATAAAAATGGCGTTGAAACGGTGTGTGAGCTCCGTATTCTGCAACTAACCCATTAATGGGTTCTGTATCGAAACTTCCAGGATTTATATTTTGTGGTACTGATGGTGTAAGTGGGATTAGCCTTTTAATTAGTTAAGGTCAATTATATATTTAATCTCTAAATTTAAGGTTTTTAACCTTATTTAATTTTCTATAATTTGTATGTGAAGCCTTTTAAGTTTACACCCCCACCTATGCGGCTATGCCATCAACTTAAGAAACCAACTATTATGTATACGGGGTTGAATGGGACCAACTGACACCCAACAATAATCATATTGAAACACAAACAATGTTGGACAAAAAATTTTAACCCACCAACAAAAACTTGCAGATTATACGAGAAACAAGATATTACCAAAGGTCTCCTGATTGAGTTGACTATAAAACATTTCCATAAAGAGTGATATAGGTAAACTTAAAAAACCAGCTGCTAAGTATACGGGGTTGAAGGGGACCAAAGGGTGAAACAGGGAGGAAGTCATAAAAGTGTAATTAATGTGCAAAACACCTCCATCATTTTTTTTAAAACTAGATTACCATTGTATTTAGGGTGAAGTATACCTGCCATTAGTCCAAACCTTTAAACACTTATACTGGATATGCAACTTTAAAATACTGTTATTATACGGATCCAGTGGTAATTTAGGTTACGTGGTACTTTTTAATCATCTTTGATACATGAACTATTGATTAATCAAATAAAAAAATACCAAAAAGTGTTTGGGGGTATTGGGGGTTGGCCTGATGGGGCCATTTGGAAAATATCACAGGTTCCATACCCACCAGAGTCACGAAGAAACCTAAGGACTAAGGTGAAGTTGGTTGGGCAACCATCTAAGTGGACCTCTAGGTGAGCTTGATTTACCTTTCACGTGATGGACCCAGAGCAATGGGATACGCTGGTTAGGGTTGCAAAAATATCAAAGTTTCGATAAAACTAATCTATTTTACTCAAACTGCATTTAATTCACTACCTACCTGGCCAAACCAGTCTATTTAGCCAGCTTTTATGAATATTTGCATAAAATTACATATAATAACCAAGGGAATTTTCAACTTACTACGTTGGTCCTGCAACGGGAGGAAACAAAAGTATAGATAAGTTTGTTAATCAAGTGAGTATTATTTATTGAGGTTATACCTAATTGCAATAGTTACTAACAGGTAAAAACATAAACCTGGAATGAAGACTTTATCAAGAATACAAAACATAGCAATTCCAACTAGGAGGCGATATATACGGTAATGTTTCACAGCAATTTCAACCAGTAGGTGATATATACATAGTTACGTTTAGCAGCCATACACAACAGGAACAAGTAGCATACTTCATAACGTATATTTGTGTGAAACCTACAGTTGTTTTGTACAGGTAAACATTGTTGTGTACATATCATCCCCTTACGACAAGTCATAAGATAGGAAACATACACATAAGGGAGGGAAAATTATACGAACCTTTAACAAAAAAGTTTGACAGGGACATTGACCCAATCCAGCTTACAATGAAGAGAGATAAAGCGATCTGTTTATGAACAAACCAACGAATTTCAGACATTTATCACCAGAATGTGAAGAAAGAACTATGGAACCATGATTGCAAAACCAAATTAAAATGATATACTCAATGAAAGTACCTTGAAATATAGCATCCAATCTTTCCCACTGGAAATAGATTTCAAATCATCTACTGCACAATTCCACACTGAAACCACTGATACTGCAGCTCTGCGTGTCATTTCTTCTGAACACTGAAACTTTGAATCCGGAATTTTCTCAAATGTATATCCCATTCTGCACCATATAAAAAACTATGGTAAGCTTCTAGCAATTACAATTATCGTGCACTTACTTTATTCAGTATCTCAAACTAGTGTATAGTCACTGTAGGCTTAGAAACATGACATTTTAGTATTTGGTTTCTGCTTTAAGTGACCACAACAGAAATAGCTAGAAAAAACCATCAAAACTTTCAAATTACTAATACAATAATTTAACATAACCGGTTTTCACACACCAGAATGGCCAAAAGTTACCATCTCTTCAACTGTAATATTATTAGTTTTAACAGGTTACCAAATCATACCATCATTATCTAAAGAACTGGAAATTAGATTACTTATATCAAAATTTATAGAGTTTGATAGTTTTTTCTGAAAAAAAAACTTGGCTATGAGAACCAGATTGGACAAAACTTGGCAACCATTCCCACCGACCACACATATATTACTACTCTAATAATGAACTTAAACCTCAAAGATCAATTACATATAACAAATGAAGTTAAAATTCTCCTTAAGTAAGCTTTGGCATGTGAAAAATACTAACTGGCTGTAATACTTACAAGTGATTGGGTAATTTTCCATGAACGAAAAGAAAAATTGAAGCCCATATGAGGACCTTGGAAATTGCAGTTATCATGGTACTTCCATGTGATACAAAACTGGAATAAAATACAATGAAAGCAAGCATGGCAGTGAATGTCAGCCTTTTCTCTCTCCAAAGAAGTATGTCCGCAACTGCAAAATATTGAATTATGAAGTTGAGTACGTGAAATTCATATATAAGCATCAACTTGAAATCCTCTCAAGTTAAATCCCTCAAGTTGGTCATGTTGAGCCACTCAGAAAATATTAAACATGATAAAGGGTCCACAAAAACCTAAATTGAGGGGTCCACAATAATCTCTCTCACAATTTGACCAACTTAAGAGACTTAAACTTGAGATGATCTTAAATTATGGGCATTATTAGATTATGTTACAGCATTATCTCACAATAATCCTTCACATACAGTGAAAATGAAAACATTTCTGTCAGATATTCAAAAAGAACTAAAGCAGATTGAAATTTGAAATTACATTAATAATTAAACATCCACACTACCATACCCAATCCATTTCCAAGATATACAGCAGCTTTAGAAGGACCTTCCTTTCGTGGCAAAAGCTCAGCTCTAAGATCCGAGTATGATTCGATAGTCCTTTTAAGACCTTCCTGCATTGACCAAATTCTTATTCTCACAGCTTTGTGCATGAAAATAAACAGCTGTAGATATTAATAACGACCATTTTCAAATTTTGGTATACTCATAAGCAAATCAACATAACAAAAGAATTAGTTCCATTAAAAAATTCGTATTTATTTGAACTGATATTGAAAGTTAATAGACAAGCTTCTATTATATATTCTGCTAAGGAGCCAGTTTATCTATGAGGCAATTATCACTTGGCAATTAAGGTCCATTTATTAATGAACAGATTGATTTGGGTTGTACTATACCTCAAATGGGTCATATTAATATTGGCTATAAAGAAATGGGTCAGATTGGTTGACAATTGTAACTTACATACTCACAGGAGCTATATTGCTTTAATCCATTCTATTGTAAAACAAATGTTATTGTAAACAGATGAAGGCAGCTTTAAATGTGTATAAAAATAAGGAACAAAAAAACCAGCGCTTCAACCCAGCCTGTTTCCACCTGAACCCACTCATCTTGCCACCTCTACCTTTTAACATATAATTCCCTACCAGTAAATGCAGCACAGAAATGCTTAAAAACAAAAAGGCATACAAATCTACACAACATACTACAGTAAGAACACTATACACATCAAGTTATCCAAAAAAAAAAAAAGATCATCATAACTACTGATTCAAATATGTTATGGAAATAAAAATATTATTATAACATATTTATTTTTTTTAAAAAAAGATCATTAGGCAGGCATATCAATTCCAACATTAACTCTTTAATAATAGAGCATCAACGAACCTGAAGGGGTACAATAGGTAAATAGCCTAGACGGTCATTTGCTTTTGCAGAATTAAAGGTTCTGGTGCAAGTCAGAAGTCTGATTCTTGAAGGTGTCAACTGTGGTACCTTCATACCGTATGGAGCTAAGATGGTATATATACGCTCCACCACTTGTGCAATAGGCATCATGACAGAGGCAGGAATCTTGATTCTTGGCCTGCAAACTACATAAAATCAGAAATAAAGATAAAGTGCTGCTAGTCATCGTTTGAAAACCGGGCCGGACGGCCGGTTCGACCGTAAACCGGGGCTAAGACTGGTTTTTCCAGGCAGTCCGGTTCACTTGAAAGAAAATATGTTAAAATTAAGGGGAAGGTCCTCTACCACTACAACCAAGGGAAATTGTTTTCTTATATTCATATTATACATATACCTAATCAATTAGGAACTGGATTCATTAAAAGAAAAACAAATTAAAACGAGCAAGTCCAATGTTTCGATCTGACGACCACAGTTTGCAAAGGCCACACGCTTTTCCAGCCAAGCAAATCATTGTTTCGTTAATATTAATAGAACTGGAATATATATATATATATATATACATGCCTTAATATTTTGGATATAATATATAACTTAAAATTAAGGCCGGGTATCTGGTCGACCGGTTGGACCGTGAACCGCCCACTAGCCCGGTTCGACATCCGGTCCGGTTCTAAAAATATCGCTGCTAATATGACTTCGTTCCCAAGAGCAAGCTATAGATGAATTATAATTGAAAACGTTGGGTAATTTATTAAAATTAAACGAGTGAACAATGATATCTTTACTGCAACATACACAACTTTCAGAAAAGCACTTATTTAAGAATGTAGCATGCCAACTAAAGCAAGAAAAATAATACCTTTCATAGCCAAGGCCAACAAGAATAAGTGACATGAACTCCCAAAACTTGATCGGCTCCATATTGGTAATAAAGTAAGCCTGGAAAAACAAATTGAAATAGTAAAAATTTCAAATAGAAAATAACTATCATAACTCTAAAATTCTCCTCAATAAAAACTTTTACATATATTATAGGTAGAAATCATGTTGTATATGCCTGTAAAAGGACAAGGACAAAACTAATACGACAGATTTTCACAATCTCCGGGCGTCAATGGATATAGAAATATAGCATACAACACAACAATCAAATAACTTTATTTGCATGACTTTGGTATGTGTTTGAACATGAAATCCAGACATTTCATTAAAATCTTTGAAGTGTTTGGCTGTTAGTAACTTGCTTTTATTCCTGTCTAAATTCTGGCATTTGATGGCCAACTGGAAATAACTTAAGCATTTGATACAGATGTTTAAAGGGGGTTCCTGTCTAAATATTAGCCTGATTTATGCAAATCATTTAGAAAAAGATTAGCATTCAACTTTCATACTTCAAGTTGGATGTATCATGGTGATCGACACAAGAAATAAGAAATAATATGTGTACAGTACTACAGTTTGTGAGCATCACAATATTTAGTTATAAACTACCTGGCCTAGTTATTAACATCCTAAGCTCTTAAGGAGTCTTGGGTTCAAACCCTTAGGTACAAATCTTGGGAGTGACCATGGAAAGATTCGGAAGTGGCCATGGGATATCCCGATTGGGTTGCATGTATCTATGTGAAAAGACTCCCCCTCCCCGGGTAATTTGAATAGGGAAAACCTCATCCATTTACCTGTTTACACTAGTTATTGCTACAAACATGTAGATATAATACAATCATACAAAGATTAATCAAAGGGCCTTATGCCTAGTGGAATTGGGTACGATCCATCTACTGAGACATGGTTTTCATTAGACAACTGATGTACTTAGTTGTGCAAGTCTCTTTGCGTATGATAAAAAGGAACCGACAGACAAGATTACATCGAAAATAAGAAACTACTAGATAAGGGCATATTTAAAATTACCTCGCCTGCAGCTCTCTTTGCTGCAGATCCATCTGATGCTAGTGCTCTTTCAGCACACACATGAGCATGTGCAACATTTTCAACATATGTGAAATCATACATATTTGTGCCATCCCCAATAATGAACTGCAATCAAAGATTCAAAAGCAGATTGTCCATTATAATCAAGTCTAAATGAAAGCTAAAATGAAATAGAAAGCACCATTGTATATGACTTCTATATAAAATCAAAAGGAAAAAAAAAAAGGCTTTCGATTCAGTACACAGTTCTCAGTTCGATTCAGTCTGGTCCAGTTGACACCCAACCCAAACCGGCTTTCCTAGCTTTTTATTTTTTATCTTTAAATATATACTGGAATTATCAAACTATCTTTTTACCTATTGGGTAATAGCCCGCCACTTCCTAGGGTGGATTCTGAGTTCGAGTCTTGCCAAAGAAAAACTTCAGATTATTTAGTGGTTGAAATTGTTGTTGAAATTCACCCAGACACACTAGCCTGGCTGAGGGTTTAATAGGTACCAAATGGTACATGGGATCAGAGGGTTCCCATCCAACTACCCCTTTTTTTTTTATCAAACTATCATTTTGTATTCATTGTATGGTCTTGTTTCAGACGGAACACATTCTAAACCATAACCATAACCAAAACCAAAACTAAACTAAGACTTGAAAATCATGCATCAAAAAAGTCATGAAAATCATTTATTGCACGGACAGGCGAATGATGCTTAAAACTAGCATCCAGTTCTCTGACTAGCTATATAAACCTGTCTGATTTTCAAAAGATCAAATAAAAAAAACTCCTTGCCTTTGATTTTCCTGCCCTTGCTGCAGCAACTAAAGATGGAACGAGTAACTTATCACCAGGACCAAAAATGCTGCTAGGTCTGATGCAGCATGTTAAGAGTCCATTGACGCCATTAGCCTTGATAACCAGAGCCTCTCCTTCAGCCTTTGTTTCAGAATATGAATCATTATGCTGAAACATTGGAATACATATTATTGCATATCTAAACTTACTCAATAGATCACTACAGAAGAGAATGGGGATACTTGAAATACATAACTCCGTACTAAAACTGTATTAAACTCCAACGGACACAATACCTTAGAAGGATATGGCAATGATTCTTCTCCATTATATATTCCATGTATCCCATCAAAAACCACACTGGGAGAACTAGTATAGATAAGCCTCTTCACATTGTGTGTAGTGCAAGCATCAATTACATTCTTGGTGCCTGTAGGTCCAAATATTGAATTTCAGATTGCCACCTCAGATATAGCTGAATAATGCTCGTTATTATTCATTTTACCTTGCACATTAACTGAATAATGCAGTTTATAGTTATTAATGGATGAATCTGGTGCAGCCATATGAAAAACAACTTCGGCCCCTTCACAGGCTGCAAAATGGAAAGCACAGAAAATAAAACATTACTTTAAAAGCAATGACATAAATCATCTAGCTTATAATTACACTATATAATAAGTTAACAAAGAAAGAGAACAAAAAAATGACATAATGCCCCATGTTTGCCATTTGTAACCAGCAATCTCCACAAATAATCACCCTCTCAATGTATTTTAGAGACTATCTGGATCTTAAAGTCCGACTCTATCTTCAATTTCTTGCATCTATTATACAACCTCTTTATCTTTATATATATAAAGCCGGTGTGTAGATCATTTTATGCTGTTTATACGCATGAATTCTCCAAACAACAAAAAAGTGTCTGTGAGTTGTCTAATCAACAAAATAGTATATAGCTAATATCCGGCCATAAAAACAAACTGATTCCAAAAACTATATTTTCAACCAGTCAATTATAACGATAACCAAATCGTACATGGGATCAGGGGGTTCCTATCCGATTATCCTTTTTTCCAGTCAGCACCACCTTTCATACACATTATCGTATACTATCTTAGATACACATTTAGATGGCACGTCCAAACATTCAAATTAAAAGAGTTATCACATTTCCCTATACTTGTATAACTTTTTGATTACACATTGTGTCGTAAACTTAAAATATCCCTTGATCATTCTCTAAACTCATCATCTATTCCTAAAGCCACTAACTTTAGCAGAAAATACATAACTAAAAGCATAAAAAGCAATCAAAACATGTACATAAGTAACCTTTGCTAACTTGAGATTTGTCACGAAGATCCATAGACACGTATTGAGCACTACCCAACCGTA
Organism: Erigeron philadelphicus; assembly: GCA_024320915.1. Classification (NCBI taxonomy): domain Eukaryota; kingdom Viridiplantae; phylum Streptophyta; class Magnoliopsida; order Asterales; family Asteraceae; genus Erigeron; species Erigeron philadelphicus. Next base: position 1,041,803 of record JANDBE010000015.1, read on the forward strand.
AAGCTTGCCCGAGGTTTCCTTTTTCTTCATGAGGTTCAAGGTTAATTTCCGGTACCAAATCAGCAATCCGAACCGAATATATTTCGTAACGAATGAGCATATCGACTAAATGTCGTGCGGCGAATCCTCGTCCCCCGGTCACAACACACCATCTTTCTTGTGGTGTACCCATTATTTCTTTCTAACTAAATTAATTTACTTTCCTGTAAATAAATTCATACTACTATTGTTACTTATAATGTAGCTTCTAAATGCCTAAATAAGGTTAAAAAAGCGATATGATTCAGTTAACTAAACAAAATAGTGTATCAAAAATGTATCAAAAACAAATTAAGTCCGTGGATTTTTACATTTTTCTCTTCGCATCACCACCAAAGATGTGACAAAAATATATATGAGTGAAAATAATTACTAAAAAGAATAAATAGTGAAAATTTTGGACCTGGATGAGATATTGAAAGAAGAATCAGATCTTGTTGTTCCGTCAGCAATTGTCCATTGAGTTGAGATTTTGTTTCTCTTAATAGATTTTGTAAAACTATATAAAATGTGATACAAAAAGATTGATTCACTTATCAAACGACGATGTGTTTTTACTGTACTTTTTTGGTCACCTATTTGGGCCATTACTCAGCAGGCCCTATTTTATGTTGGGTTTGTGTGGCATCAAAAAGCCATCAATGTTTGAATCAACTAAACTCGGCTGGCATCAACATAAGGACGGTGTAGTCGTCTCCAAACCCGCACCGACCCGAGCAAAAACCGAATCGGTTTTGGTTAATAGGCCAAAGTTTACCGAATTTTATTTCCTTTGTTCGTCCCAATTTGACTCGATCCCAAACCAGTTTTAGCCCAATTTTAGGATCCGAAATCCAAACCGGTTTTAAACTGACGTTTTTTTTTTCCATCCTTGTTAACGGTAGCCCCACAAACGAATTCTCTTTGGGACTTGGTCTTCGGCAAGGAGATCCTCTTGCTCCTAGTCTATTTATTCTTGCTATGGAGGGATTTCATGTTGCGATGGAAGATGCAAAGTGTGCCAAAATGTTTCAAGGCATTAATATTGGTGATATCTGCTTGTCACATTTGATCTACGTTGATGATGTGATAGTGTTGGGTAAGTAGTCTAAATCGAATTTCTCAAATGTTATCAATATATTCAATTGCTTCTATCTTGCTTCTGGATTACAAATAAATGTTTCCAAATCCAAACTGTACGGAATTGGAGCCACGGAGGGAAAGGTCAATAATTTTGTTGTGCAAGCTGGATGCAAAGGAGAAAGATTGCCTTTTATGTATCTGGGTGTTCCTGTTGGTGCTAATATGGGTAGAGTAGTCTCTTGGCAACCTGTCCTTGATAAATTCATAAAGAGATTATCGAAATGGCGTGCTAGCTTGTTATCCATGGAGGAAGGTCAGTACTTATCACCTTAGTTCTCAATTCCCTTCCAACTTACTATTTATCGTTGTTTAAAATGTCTGTTGAGGTGCGCAAAAAGTTGGAATCTTTAAGATCCCGATTTTTTTGGGGTTCTAACGAGGATCATAGCAAAACCCCATGGGTTAAATGGGAGTTAGTCTTGGCTAGTAAGGAGCACGGCGGATTAGGATTTGGCAGCTTGGAAGCTTTTAATATCGCGCTCTTATATAAGTGTAGATGGAGATTTCATTAAGTCCCTCAAGCCTTATGGGTCAGAATTATAAAAAATCTTTACCCGAAATTCAAGGACCCTGGAGTCCCTTCCATTATCGATAAAAAAATCTGGACCTTGGCACAAAATTATGAATGTTGCATTTTCTCTGCATGAATCGAGGCAGGTTCCTTGGTCAGTCATTAAAAAGAAAATTGGTAATGGGATTTCGACTATGTTCTGGTTGGATATTTGGTATAAAGATCAGCCTTTAGCTATGCAATATCCTCGTTTGTTTAGCTTGGAGGTGCATAAACGAGTTACAGTTGCTGATTGTTGGAATGGGTCGACTTTCACTTGGTGTTGGAGACGTCCGACTAGGGGCAGAATTGAAGATGAGCAAATTCGGAAGCTATGTGATAATATTAATCAAGTTACTATTGTTCAATGCCCTGATAAATGGACCTGGGATGGCCTTAATATGGATTCTTTTTCTGTTAGTGGCATGCGTAACTAGCTTGATGATGCCATGTTTCCCCAAAATTTCATAGTCACGAGATGGAATAAAATTGTCCCGGGAAAAGTAAATATTCATGTTTGGCGTGTTTTGAAGG
>JANDBE010000015.1:1137019-1148773 GCA_024320915.1 Erigeron philadelphicus
TAGAGAGGTTGCTTATACGTTCTATCTAAAGCATAATAGAATAGGACCACCAGCCTTTACATAAGATGAGAATAGAACCTCTGACATCTGTATCCATGATTGATTTTAACTACAGTAATACTTATGTTAAAATCAATCATGGAAACAGATGATAGAATGTGAAATCAAGTAATGCTTCAACCGATGATTATCCATCAAATGAAGCGCCTTTTAGGAAGAAGAAAGTCACATAAAAAAAGTTAAGACTGCATACGTGTCACCGAGAGGGGAACCACATGGTTAGACAAAATCGCCAAATTTAGTATGTTTTATACGTGTTCATTGCTCTCATTGGCTGTCGTATCCCTCACCGATCATTTGTCTGCATAAACATCACTGCTCGCCTCACTCACATGACATTTTTGTCATCCTAAAGAGTAAAGACCTTTCTGTCTTGATACCATAAGTCCAAAAGCATGAAACCAAAAGATATCAATCATGTACATCATCAGTTGCATCATATCTTTTGGAACTGGCAACATATATAGTGATTTCATAGAATCATAGTACGTGGAACTCTCAAGAAAAACAGAACAAAAATGCGGCTACATGTTAAACGCTGACATGGACAGACAACTTTCCCAACATTTCAGTAACTTTTGGACATGACTACATGAGTCAGACAGTCAGTCAGTTTTGCTAGCGATACCTATATATGAATAATATGTAGTATTAAGACATAGTATAAGGTAGGATGTCCCTCTACGTGTTCCTTGGAGTGACCAACGTGAGCTAAGTCTATATATGTCAGAATAAAAAACCAAAACAAACAAAAAGTCACATTTTGGATACTCTATACGTAGATAGATTGATATATAACTGATCGATCATCTCTAAAAGGTAGTACATGACGACTAAGCATGCTTATGCACATCAATTGATGAGTCTACATATATAACACAACAGGTGTGTCAAAATGCACAGTGCAGATACGCATGCCTGTAACGCGTTCTGAATGATAAAATGTGGCGTCTTTAAGACCATGTATATTAAACATTACTTTTAACCAATATTAATGTATCTAGAGAGTCATCAAGACAATCTGAAAGGAATACAACAATCTAAAGTGACCTATTTAGGATAAAACTGACAGCCAGTTACAGAACTATTGGCCATAAAAAAATCTGAATATATTGTAATAGCCAACTGACATAATCTATATATTACTATAATCAAGGTATGTAAAGATCTTTCAATTCCCTGATCGAGTTGCAAAGTAGTCAGATTATCGCCTCTGTGGGATGTTGTTAGGCAGGTTACATCACTGCGCATAAAACTAAATTAAATAATCTTATCAATGAAATGTTACATATATGTACACAATCATAAATCATTAAAAGAATCTGGAGGGGTTGCAATCCAGACGATGTTAGGTGCATGTTAATCATTTAGACCACAATCTTAATCATTGAGAAGCAGTATCATATCAGAATCTGTTTTAGGGGAAGATATTATATTCTGTTATGTTTTAATTAATTGCAATTGGACCATTAAAACAGTTTAGGGTCAAAGTATTTAATTTATTAGATTCTGGGTGATTTTAGGAAACGAAATTGTAGCCATTTACATGGACCTAGAAACTACCTATTATTAGCTCAAACTCTTTAGGTTTTAATATTCAAGGGTTCACGTAACCCATCAGCATCTTGATCTGCCTTACAGGTTCGAGTTTATCTCCGTCAAATGAAACGGTGGAATGCTAACATAAACATATAAATGATTTATATAGATCTTCAAAAACAATAAGTGAATTATAAATAGCCGCTAGACTCGTGAAACTTTGCTGGAACTATGCACAAGATCTATACCAAGCATAACTGCATAACCGAGCTTCAAAAATAGTAAAAAAAATGACGTAGCTGTGCCACAAAAACATGGTCTAACAGACTTAACATTTCAGATCTTTCAATACATAAAATTTATATCCCTGGTATAGCATGCATACCCTGCCTTCAGCTTATTGGTTTACATTTACCCTAAAATTCCACCTTAATCTCTTCTAATGGTCATATTAGTTTCTCCTCATATCAAGTATATAGACCCCTACCAACAAGTAGTTGGCCTAATGGTTAGGGAAGCACTTGGTGACCTTAAGGTCCCAAGTTCGATCCCCGCTTGGCACAAAAAAAAAATTCTTTTAAGGTACCCGACCACCCGCTACCAATGAAACCTAGACCCACATGTGAAGTTCTAAAGGCGTGATTTTGATCCTTCAGGGTGTCCAGATCATGTGAGGATTAGGATGGAGGTATTCACATGGCTCATATGAGGTGAGTTGATGGGTATCTAATCGTGATACCAGGGGCTAGGGTTGCCCCCGATGGCGATCATTTCCTTGTTTCTCCTCACGCTACATATATGGAACCCAAAATGATGAGATTAAATGGTCAAAATAAATATAACATAGCATAAACATCAACAAAGTACCACAATATGTTCTTAGACTTTCTATTCATATCAAAAGATCTCGGCATCAGATTTCTGTAAGTTTAATCAACGCCCCGCCGCTAAGTAACAGCATAAAGAAAACTAAGACAAAAAACATAACTTATAAAAAGTTCAAGAAAACATACAGGACCACATCGTTAGTCACGCTAAGCACCAGTTCTCAAAGATCATTAAAACAAGTCATTTGATTTGCTGCTTGTAACCAGTTGCCTTGGTGTAAGTTTCATACAGATGAGGCACACCTTCAGAAAACGGCAACACATAAGCTTTCACAAACTTCTCTTCGGAAAGAGCAACCACGGAACAAAGCGAAAAGTTGCTCTTCAAAACCTTCTTCTCTTTCAAAACCTCCAACACGTTATACCTAGGCATAACCCTCCTTTTTAAACTATAAACAATCAGTTTCGGGTGAGTGGACAAATATGCAGCCGTATAACCAAGTTTGCTCATTAAAAATTCCAAAGTAAGTTTAAGATTAGCCTCGGACAGTCTCAAGCAAAACGGTAAAGCTACAGTCATCCTAAGTATTTCAGAATCCAACCACCCAAAGCTTCTAAAGATTCCAAACTTTGCATCCAACGTTGCTTGACTCATCGAAACAACTATTTCAATACCATCAGCAAATCTTGGAGATTTCGCCGAAATCCCTAAAACCGGTTCAACTTTCTTAATAGTTGCATCCAACCACTCAACACTTTGTAGTAAACAACCAGGGTTTCTTAACAGAATTACTTCAATCTTTTTATCAGACACACCATGTTCTTTCAAAACCGACAAACTAGCTTTCACTTTACTTGCAAAATTCGTCGACAACGTCCACCACGATCTTTGAATAACCCTAATCACTTTCTCATCACTACCCAATATTTCCCTCAAATAACTAATATTATGACACAATCTGGTACTTGAAATATTTGAAGATACAATTTTTCCAAACAACTTTTCTAAATCTGACCCAGATAGCCCTAATTTTTCTATAACCTTATATCTAGGTTCTAGGGTTTTATCCACATTTGTGGTCAAAATCTTGGGGGATGAACATACAATATTTTTTATCTGGGTGTTATCAAGATTACATTTTTTTAAGAACCCAATAACTGAAATAGGATTTTGAGTGGATTTAAGATGACTTACTTTTGTTGAAGCAGAAAAGGCTTCATCTTTTGAAAACCCAAGTGAGTTTATCAGGTAATCCGCCATCAAATTGGGCTGCCTGCTGCTGCTGATTTGTGTTGAATAAAAATGTGTCTGAACAAGAGATTGCAAAATAGATAATTGTGTGGCGCCATTTTTGTTTCTTGATTTTAATCTAAGAATACCCCACATACTTTGAGGTTTAAGAATTTGGTCAGTCTAATAATACTTTTATTTGGGCAGAGAAATAAAATTTTGGACTTTGGTCTTTCTTTTAGATTTTATCTGGGATTTTGTACTTTTTTTTTATTTTTTATTTTTTTTATTTTTAATAAGAATAAAAGTTTAATTTAAAATTGAGCTTATTTGCTGCACTTCATAAACCCCTATCCAAATTTGCAAAAACAAAAACAACTTCTCCTAATAATCCTGACATTTTTTTGCTGGGAGAATCATCATAAAAATGTTAATTTCACCAAATCTGAATTTCCTACAATCACCACCATTTATTCTTGATATCCATATTCACACATCTTTAAACCTCATCCATAAACCCTTAAACAAGCCACCCAAAAAAGATCAAAACTTTATCTGTTTTTCATCAAATTCTAATCATTTTCAGACACACCCACATCATAATTATTCACCTCCTTCTTGTTCTGACAATTATAGTAATAATATTGGGAATTCTTATGCTATAAATGGCAAGAATCTTGGAACTTTGCTTCATTATTGTAATACACTTAAAGAAGTTAAAAGATTACATGGGATTGTTACAAAGTGTTATGGGGAATCTAGGGTATATCTTGATAACAATTTGATTAGTGGGTATGTAAGAATGGGGTGTTTGAGTGATGCGCGTAAGGTGTTTGATGAAATGCGTGAGAGAAACGTTGTTTCTTGGACTGCTATGCTTGGTGGGTATTTGAAATACGGGTTTGAAGACGAGGCGTTGAGTTTGTTTGTTGACTTTGTTGAGAGTGGTATCCAGGCGAATTCCAAGACTTTGGTTTGTCTTTTGAATCTGTGTAGTAGGAGAGTGGATTTTGAACTTGGGAGACAGCTTCATGCTTGTGTGTTTAAAGGGAATTTTGGGAATTTGATTGTGGAAAGTGCTGTGGTTTATTTCTACTCGCAATGTGGTCGTTTGGATGAAGCGTTTCGTATGTTTGATAGGATGCGTGAACGTGATGTTGTGTGTTGGACTACTATAATAACAGCTTGTTCCCAACATGGACAAACTGAGGATGCATTCATGTTGTTTTCAAGGATGTTGTCTGATGGGTTTGCACCTAATGAGTTTACTGTTTGTAGCGTGTTGAAAGCTTGTGGGGAAGAAAAAGCACTGAAGTTTGGGAGACAGTTACATGGAACCATATTTAAAAAGCTATTTAAAAATGACGTTTTTCTAGAGACTTCGTTGGTGGATATGTATGCAAAATGTGGCGTGATTGAAGATTCTAGGATTGTGTTTGATGGAATGAGAAGACGAAACATGGTTACTTGGACTTCTATTATAGCGGGATATGCACGTAACAATCATGGAGAAGAAGCCATCAATCTCTTTAGAGTAATGAAAAGACGTAATATATATGTTAACAAGTTAACAATGGTGAGCCTCATTAGGGCGTGTGGGAGTATTAGAGCATTACAAACCAGTAAAGAATTGCACGCACAAATACTCAAGAATAACATTGAAGACAACATTTACATAGCAAGCACCCTAGTATGGTTGTACTGTAAATGTGGAGACTACTCATGTGCGAATTACGTGCTTGAGAGAATGAGTTTTAGAGATGTTGTTTCTTGGACCGCTATGATCTCAGGGTGTGCAAGGTTAGGACATGAATCAGAATCTCTTGAATATTTAAAAGAAATGTTGGGTGAAGGAGTCGTTCCAAACCCGTTCACGTTTTCTTCAGCTTTGAAAGCGAGTGCTAGATTAGAAAATGTTTGGCATGGAAAATTGATACATTCATCAATTTCCAAATCGCCCGCATTGTCTAATGTGTTTGTGGGTAGTGCTTTGATTAACATGTATTCTAAGTGTGGGTATGTTGAAGATGCATTAGAAGTTTTTGACAGCATGCCTGAAAAGAATTTGGTTTCTTGGAAGGCAATGATCGTAGGGTATGCAAAAAACGGGCTTTGTAGAGAGGCTATGAAGCTCATGTATCGAATGGAAGCCGAAGGTATTGAAGTAGATGATTATATACTTGCAACCGTTCTTACTGCTTGTGGTGATTTTAAATGGAAAGATGATGAACATCCTTCTAAATATCGTTTGCAGTCGAATGATCGATAATCTAAACAAGCCCTGTTTATTGTACCATGTGAACTTTGTTTCTGTAAAATATATCGTGTACCGTATATGTGTTGTACTGTAAAGTGCTAGTTCATCAGGATAAAGTTTGTATATAGGGTGAAATCAATTGCCACCACTTAATTGATTTATGTACCATAGCAATTTGTTGCAATCAGATTTGGTTAGTACCCGACAGATGATAGTTTCACGTTTCAGACTTCGAATATGGGTTTATGCACGATGTTGTGTTTTGATAACTGATATAAACGAAGGTTGACGAAACAACCCTATTGTACTTTTATATAGTTGGAGATATATGCTAAGTAGCTAACTTATTGATAGATTAGGGAGCTCCTGAATCAATTTCCTATGGTTACAAGAACTATTTTTTTTCTTTCACGGAATGATGCACTAGCACATTATGTTTCAATTAGATTATAAATTTTTTCTAGGTCAGAACTTGAGACTGATCATACATTTTCATCCTAGATTTTCTTCATTTTGACATGTTTTAAATTATTATTGATCTTGTAATCTCGGTCATTCAGTTTGTGTAAAGGCTACACGAGTACTATTTTGATGTGGTATTAAGGACCAAGTATCTTTGACTCGGATTCTTTGAACAGCGCTTCTTTCTCATATCGGTCACTCAGCCGATCGTCATTCCCACTGTCTAAAGTGAGAGGGGTTCTTAGACAGAGCATCAACTTTCTAGCTTTGTGGCTTTAGCCTTTATGTGTATATTAACAACAGGCTTGGCGAAATGGGCGGGTCAGGTAGTTTGGGTTTCGGGTCAAAACAAGTACGGGTCAAATGAGTTAAAACGGGTCAACCGGGTATGGGTCGGGTGTCGGACCGCGTCGAGCCATTAAATGTTTTTCATTTTCTTTTCTTCTGTGTCCCAGTAAACATGTATATTTTTTGAATGTTATATTAAAAATCACCCATCTAAAAACATACGCATACAAATATTTCGTATGTTACATTAGTATTAATAATCACGGTCATTAGTGATAATCTTGAAAAGTCAGTTTCAAAACAGGTCGTGTAGTACGCTGGTTCCAAACTAGCAGCTGATTGTCATTTCCATCAGAAGCATAAATGAAAAGTGCATAAATGGGCAGAACTCGGCTTCAAAGATTTCGTGAGATCTTTTGATGTCACATAACCTAAATAAATAAAAAATGGTATTAAACTCGTAAGCTCAAATTTCTTCATATGGGTCATACTTAACCATACTATTAAGCAGTTTAAAATCATAATGATCAAAATTTAACTACAATATCCAAGTACCATGATTGGACTTCACATAGATGCACCATGACTTAAGTTCATAAACACCAAAATTGAAGCTGATCCATGGCAACAAGAACAATGATCGAAGTTTATAAACAAGCGAAAATTGCAATTCAAAACACCAATGAACTTTAGAACGAACTTGTTAGATCAAAACACCAATGCAACCACCATCACGAGCATTTTCTCTTGTTACATCAGCTTCTCCACTTCTGATACTGCCAGAGATACAGTGGTGGCTGTATCAACTATTGCTGCTCCCTGATATTTACACAATATAGTAAGCCCAAATCATCTCCACATGCATAAAGTGAGTGACAAGTTCTTTCTATTACGAAATAAAATTTGAAGCCAATAAAGATGGAGATCTAATGGGAAACAAAAACTATTATAAAACAACATGGAAATTAGTGGACATAAAATTTATATTATGACTGATATAAGTTACTAAGCATGCTATTAAGATAAGCTACTGGTAATGGTCAGAGCAGGAAAACAGAAATTTAGCAAGCAAAGTTGTGCAGGTCCATTATATTAAGTCATAATCAGACTTCAATGACGTTTAACTAGCACGGTCTATCAAGCCTCAATGGTTTGGACTGGTATTGTGTATCAGACAACTAGTTAGTGTTTTTGAATCATATATGTCAGCTAGAAACATGGAACATACGTCAGCTAGCAACATGGAGCATAAATGAAAATTTTAGAAGTAATTGTCAACCATAGCTATAAAAAGTTGCAGACTCATGTCCATATAAGCAGACTCATGGAAGGACTTTTCCCAATGGTATATAAGAGTGTCAAGAAAAGTATAAGCGTGATGGGGCATTATCAACACTACAACATTGCTGACTTCTACCCGGAAGGATATAGTTACAAGTACCTACAACAAGGTAGTAAAAATATCGCTCTGGTCTCGACTAAAAGAAGCAATCCTTCCAAGGATACAGTCAACAAGCAGAAGCAACTTGCTTATTTATTATGCTAAAGCTGTAGAATGTCAATCATCTCTAATGTTGTTACTTGTTACTTGTGAACTTTATCATTGATTTGGCTACTAGTCTGCACTCAGATTCTTTGGTAGATACAGTTGCGGAAATAAGAATTTACCTCTAACAAACTCTTCAACCTTGTCTCTTACACATAGGTTAAGTAACTATCTAATATACTAAAGCTTCAATTACATAAACAAAAGTGGAATATGTTGGACCCGTGTCATTTTTATAGTTTAATTATATAACCCGTTTGTCTCATTTCTATAATGATTCATTTATTATGTTAAAGCATGTAAGCTGCTTCTCTGCAAACAGCAAAACTTCCCCTTTCTTTTCTGCCAACTTGCATACTTTTTTTGAGTCAAATTCTTGAACTTCAGTATGTGGGTGGTTCTACGATTCAAATCAAGCAAACCAACACAATTATCCATTTTACAATCTCTTGTTCAGACACATTATTATTCAACACAAATCAGCAGCAGCCGCCAGCCCAATTTGATGGTGGATTACCTGATAAACTCACTTGGGTTTTCAAAAGATGAAGCCTTTTCTGCTTCGACAAAAGTAAGTCATCTTAAATCCACTCAAAATCCCATTTCAGTTATTGGGTTTTTCAAAAAATGTAATCTTGATAATACCCAGATCAAAAACATTGTACGTTTTTCCCCCAAGATTTTAACCGCAAATGTTGATAAAACCCTAGAACCAAAACTTAGGGCTGTTCAAGAATTAGGGCTATCTGGTTCAGGTTTAGAAAACTTGTTTCGAAAAAGTCGAAATATTTCGAGCGAAAAATTGAGTGATAATGTTATATTTTTGAGGGAATTATTGGGTAGTGATGTAAAAGTTTGTAAAGTTTTTCAAAGATCATGGCTCTGTTTATCCAAGCAAAAAATGTCACATAATTTGCAGATATTGAACAAGTATGGATTATCAAATGCTAAGATCAAAATTCTAGTCCTACAACGCCCAAATATTCTTCTAAAAAATCCCAAATTGTTGGAATCAAGCATAAAAAAAGTTGAACCCGTTTTCGGGATTCGACCCAATTCTCCAAGATTTGGTGATGGCATTGAAATGATTGTTTTAATGAGTAAATCGACGTTGGAAAGAAAGCTTCAGATCTTTAGAAGTTTTGGGTGGTTGGATTCTGATATACTTACAATGACTAGAGCTTCACCGTTTTGCTTGAAAAGATCCGAGGCTAAACTAAAAGTGACTTTGAACTTTTTCATGAATGAGCTTGGTTATACGGCAACATATGTGGCCACTCACCCGAAACTTTTAGTGTATAGCTTGGAAAATAGGGTTATGCCTAGAAATAAAGTACTGCAGATTTTGAATGACAAGAAGCTGTTGAAGAGCAAGTATTCGCTCTGTACAGGCGTTTCTCTTTCTGAGAAGAAGTTCATGGAGTATTTTGTGTTTCCGTATCAAGAATGTGTACCTCATTTATATGAAATGTATACCAATGCTTCTGGTCAACATCGGGCGATCAAATAACTCTAGCTCCAACTTCATGTAATGATCATTCAAAAATTTTGTTACTTTGCTTGACTAAATGGGTTGCCCAGTCATTGTATGCTTGTATGTCTTTTCAACTTTCTGTCAGTCTTGGCTCTTTGATAGTTAGCTGCACCTGCATTATCTTTTTCAAGAATTATAAAGGATTTTCATATGCTTGCTAAGTGGTTGTCTGTAGACGTCTGTTTGTTGTTGTGATTTAATGTAATGGTGTCATGTTTCGAGTTATAGTAGTTTGAAATCTGTGATGCTTAAAAATTTAAAGAGCAAAGTCAAGTTTGTAGTCCTGCAATTGGGAGTGATGATAGATTACTTAGAAGTGGCTCTTGAATCAATTTATTATGGTTACTAAAACTTCAATTTTTTTACTCTTCTATTTATTGGTGTAGACTGTAGAATGATGCACTAGCATACAGAATTGAGACAATATCATCAGTTTATATTTTTATTCTTAATGAAGACAGTTATCTGCAGTTTTCATACCATGTTTTCTTCATCTTGAAATGTTCTGATTTATTATCGGTATCATGACTTAGCATATTCATTTTTTTGTAAATGTTATTACCAATGTTACTACTTTGAACAACTATTGCAGATGGTAACTTGTTTCGGTGTGGTATTGCAGACCCGATTAGTTTAAATGAAGACAGTAAGGTGGATGAGCTTCGACGGACGGCTAGTTGAAGACAATAGCTTTGTGTTTATATGATACAAAAAGGTTAAAAGAGACTAATAACATCAACTCATTAAGTGTATAATTATACCATTTGATTCAATTGTTTGTAAACATAGGTCTAAACAATATTTGAAAAAGTTGACACTTTTCTATAAAAAAAAAACTTGCACATAACTATGACATTATCTTAACTTCTATGTGCAAGTTAAGATAGAAGTTAAGATAAAGCCAATGAAAACCAGAGAAGCATCAAGATTCAATTGGTCAAAACTTTACATTCATAAACACCGATAGAAAAGAATCATCTGATAATGAAATGCATAAAATAGAGTATATGAGCAATGAGTATATAATGTGAGAACAAAAGTCAAAAACTACGCTTGTGTTTAAATGATTAAAGACAATAGAGATAGAGAAGCTAGATGAAAAAGACAACGAAATATACATATACATACACCAAATAACGAAACAATCAAAGAATTTAGACGGTGAGATTGAACGGATTTTATTTTTGCTAGCTCTAGTGTTACGACTTACAAAGTTTGAAAAACCCTGATGTGTGTTTCCTTCATTAGTGGCTCAATTCTAGCGGATACTTGAAACAAGTTAAATTATGATAAGTGGGATATACAAAGAAAGTAACGGAAATTTGCCATGTAGGGAAAAAGATTACGTTTTAAAGTTGGGATATGCCTACATAAGAACATTCCCAACAATACTTTCAAACTTCATTATCAGTTTTGTCACATCAGTGTCACGTCAACACTTCTAAACTGACATACCAAGTACACAAGCTCCTACCTACAATGTCTATTCTCTTCCTTCTATCTTTTACTCTTTTAAACTAATTTTATGTGTGCATGCACCCACCACTTCATCATTTTGTTCTTTGGTTTTTCGAACTTTTGAAACCGACGAGCCCTTTTCACGAACCCGTCCCAATGTTTTACAAAACTGACAACTTCCTTAGTTGGGGATGATCTAAGAATTCATATATCATCATTCATCTCTTATACCAACTCCAATGGTAATGTCGAAGTGAAGGTTATTTCGTGTCGGGTATCAACGTGAAGTCATTGGAACTTTGCCATGAAAGTCAAGGTAGTCTACACATTTATTCTGCATATTTACTGTGTGAAAGACGAAAGTAAAAATTTTCTAATATCTTATATTTTATTTTAAATAAAAAGAAAAAAATTTAAAATTGTATGGAATTAACATAATTAAAAGTTATTTTATTTGTATTTGTTGTTTTGGATGTTTTTAATCTCTTTTTATTAAAATAAAAAAATGTGTTTATAAATTAACTAAAGTATGGGGTCCATGGAGTATATTTT
>JANDBE010000015.1:1253385-1266496 GCA_024320915.1 Erigeron philadelphicus
GTGTTTCAACCCACAATTCTGCGTTTAAGGAAGCGCCTATATCATGTATAAATTTTTTTCCTTCAAATTCACAAGCCACCCTCGCGCATTTATAACCAACACAAAAGTGTTTTTTGACAACTAATGACGCCTGGTTACATCGACGAGAGTAATTGTTATTAAAATTTTATGCTGTATTTGAAGTTTTTTTTTTTCAAGGTTAACAGAGGCGTAATTCCTCTCCACTCCCCCATCCTATATTCTTTTATCCATCAAGCATCTGTGTTTCTTTCTTTATTTTCATATTCGAGAACACACACACAAATGCATATTGGTCATCTACCAATAGATGGGACAGGGTAAAGGCCTGGACGCCATTAATCTTCATTATATTCCAGATCCATCTTTTAGCAAAATTGATAGTGATGAAGATGAGAAGTGAGTTTCCTTCCCAAGAATACCTATTTTCAACAATGAAAATGGAAAGGCACTTAATAAGCATACCTACAGACCTACGAGTCCAAGAGTAGAAGAGTATTTAAAGAGCTTTAAGTACTTTTTTGGGGTGAAAAATCTGAGGGGACAAAATGGTGTTCGATTCTTTGGCCGGTGCTTCGTTTTTGGTCGTTAGGAGAAGAAAAGTTTATCGGTAAAGGTTTGTTGAACACGAAACGCAAATAAATTATATCTTAAGCACTTCTTCTGGGACACAATGGAACATATACAGTTTTATCTTTATAAGTTATTAAAAGAAAAATAAAGAATGTAATTAATACATTTAAACCTTTTCACATTTTTTTTCAACATATTTGATGGCTATTTTTTAAACTACTATCAAAAGTTTTGAAATTGAATTTGACTGTATTTTCACGTTTCCAATCGCACTATCTTTGTCAGATTCCTCTAATTTTGCTTCCATTTCAAGTTCTCATTTTCAGATCCCCACACAAACACATTATTAGGTAACATTAACCTATATTTTCGATGTTAATGTTGCATCTTTAATCATCCTTTTTTCTATTTAAAAATGTTTTAATAGCTAATTTCAAGAAGTTGGTTTACTTAATTTGATGTTAATGTTTCATCTTTAATTATATTTATTTTTATTATAATTATTATTAGTACATTATAAGCCATTTTCAGTAATTTAACAAGTTGGTTTACTTAATTTGATGTAAATGTTAAATCTTTACTACAAATTCAGTCTTTTTTTCTTTTTTTTGAACATTCAACTTTCATTAAAATTTTATAACTTTTTATATTTTTTACACTTTTAGCTATTTTCAGTAATTTCAAAAACTGGGTTTACTTTAATTAATGTATAAATGTTTAATCTTTATTGCTACATTTATAAGTTATTTCAAGTAAGTGTGATTTGAAGAACTGGGTTTTCTTTTTTAAATTTATACATGACATAAAAGATTGAATCTTTAACATGAATTAATGTTGTTTAGTTTATTTTTATTAAAAAAATGAAGTGGGGTTTGCTTGATTGATGTAAAATGTTAAATCTTGAAAAAATTATATGTATATTCATTAATTTAAGGAAGTGGGTACTACACTGTTCTTGTCATTTTCTATATTCTTGAGCTCCACATTTAGCTACTGTTTTTTATCTTTCTACTTTGATTTGTACATTTTTGTGTATGTTTAGTTTCTTTCTTTTTGAATTCTTTTTTTTGTGTTCTTTTTTTTTAATGGTATTTTCTTTTCTTCAATTTAAGTTCATCTGTTTTACTTATCAGGGTTTTGGATCAGGGTCAACTTCATAATCACTCAGCTGAATTAGGTAATTATTTACTCTGAATTTAAGCTCATTTTGGTCTGATCATGAAGATGTTCAATGTGGGTTACTTGCAATTCTTGAATTATTATATAAATACTAAAGATCTGAATTTGCCGAAGTCTCCTACCGCCGAGCTTAGTATTGTTATAGTTGTAAATGTTGAAGTAAAGATCTGAATTTATGTGACACCAACTTTATGTTTAGATGAATTTTGTTTTCTTGGAAAAACTTGAATATATGGTTAACGAGTAAACTGAATCCGACTTGGGGTTTTAGTACATTATGTTATTTGTAGCTTTTTTGTAAGAATTTGTTACTTTCCGGAATTGTTTTAGTATCAAAACATGATTGAATTTCTTTGCGTGGTCTTTATACTTTATCAGTTATACTTTTTCATCATATACATCTAATAGGATTGTAAATTGTCATGGGGCCTGTTGTAGGTACCACCTCCAATGTGTAAAGTATAATATAGAATTTTAGATCTTTACGATAGGGAATAATGTTGCTAGATTTGATTGTTAGGAACCCTGTTTACAACCTAAACTTTTAAGTGAGTTGGTATTTAATCCAAATCGTATGACATTTAGCTCTAAAGTTTCTAATCTATAATGCTCTATGCTATTGCAGACTGCGTTATTTTGGCTATGCAATAATGTCAAGGGTTACCAAATGGAAAATTGAGAAGGCTAAAGTAAAAGTTGTTTTTCGGCTGCAATTTCATGCTACAAATGTAAGTCTGTCCTTATTATTCAATTTTTACCGTTGTAATATCACTCGATTGCTGCATGTTTTTCTCTTGGTAATTTAACCTATAGAAGAGAATAAGTGGTTGGAAACACAAGGAAGATGTAGGTAGATACGAGCATCTTTGGAAACTTGAATGTTTATGAGAAGATAATGTGGCAAGTACATGAATGACAGATTATTATCAAAATATGTTTTTTTGACAAATGTTTATGTTTCAGATTCCTCAAAGTGGATGGGAGAAATTGTTTATATCTTTTATTCCTACTGAAACCGGGAAGGCCAGTGCAAAGACCAGCAAAGCAAATGTGAGAAATGGGGCATGCAAATGGGCCGATCCTATCTATGAAACTACAAGGCTTCTATTAGATTCTAAGAGCAAACTATATGATGATAAGCTCTACAAACTCGTTGTGGGAATGGTAAGCTCCCCTTTTGGTTTCGTTATAAGCATTCGATCGCTTATCACTTTATATTAGAATTAGGGGGTTGAGATGTGCTATGTGAAAGTATTTATTTGATCATTGCATCATTTGGCACTCTTTAGTGCTTTGGATAAAGTTATTATTTATAATTATACAAATTACGTTGTTATATCTCCAAATTTAGTTATATTCGACATCATTATTAAGTAGCTCTAGAACAGATGATTTCCCACAAGACATTTTGTCACAATTGATGATCTGATTATTCGGCAACAAATTATCCTTCTTCAAACAATCCTTAACTTTATAATGCCTAGTTCCATCTTTAAGTGATTAACTATGTCATGTTCTAAATTTGGATTCCAGGGTACATCACGATCTAGCATCCTTGGTGAGGCTACCATCAACCTTGCTGATTATGCAGATGCATCACAACCATCTGTTATTGCTCTTCCACTTCATGGATCCGACCTTGGAACCATTTTGCATGTACGAGACACTAAATTCTTATATTTTGTTTCTTTAGGCAAATATTCTTTTAGATATTTTATTTATGATGCACAATTGATGTGATCTTTTGGTTACAGGTTACGGTTCAGTTACTCACATCTAAAACTGGATTCCGGTATAACTTTTACCAGTAATTTATTATATTGCTATTCCAAATACTGGTATATATAGATTTGTTTCTCTGATGCAGAGAATTTGAGCAGCAGAGGGATAAAGGGTTGCAACGGGAGAGCGAACCTACTGCTGCCAAATCACCTTCAGAGTTGCAGATACCTGATGATCTTGTTAATAAGGTGAGCTTCTTTTTCACTGAAATTATACTACACGTTCTAGTGCATCATTATGTATATTTCAAATAAGTCCTTTGATATATTGGACATAGCATATTGCCCAAACCACTAAAGTTCCCTGCCTACGACTAATCTTAAAAATCTGGGGGAATCCAGTTAATTGTCCCATCTATAGATGAATCAGGCAGTTAGGTATATACATAGTTGTTGACTGGACTTGAAACCTGATTTTTGACTCTTAATTCGGAACGTGACCCGGCTCGTAAGAGTTAGGGCCTTAGCTAATATATATTTTTATTTTTATATAGTATATACAAGTATTTATTGTAGAAATATAGTATTATATTCATATTTATATAATAAGCTAAAATTTGAAGAATATTATTGAAAAAATATCAAATTTAAAAGCATATAAAATAATTATGAAGTAAATATATAAAATAATATTTTTTGACTCGTGACTCGTTTGTTGACTCGCATCTACTCGGACTGAGTCGAACCAAAACATGCAATTCATGTTTAGGATCAGGATAACTTCCGAGTCACCCTGCGATTCGCCACGTTTCAGATGATTTTTGGCTCGACTTGTAGGAGTTTAACAACTATGACTATATGCCTATATATATAGGAGTCTCATCTTTTCTGCTCTAAAAAGTTTAATTAAATTTTACATTATAACTTTTCATTGGCATGTACTGTTTTTCATGATGCTGACTTGTTTCACCGTTTCTATCTAAAATAGGCTAAAACACAAACACAAATCAGAGATGAAACAAACATACATGAGGAATATTCAGATTCACAAGTTACATGTGATGGGTCATCAAATGCGTCAGAAACTTATTATGCAGACAAGCATGATTCGCCAAGTACCCCTGAAGTCGAAAGTGTTAAGAGCAGAGGATCCAGGAGTCAAACCTCACCAACTGAAAAAATGAATGGTTCTGATCATGCCAAGGTGGCGCAAACAAGTGGTTCAGATCATTCCTTGGACAGCGACTTGACAGTTGCTTATGAAGAGAATCATAGGCTAAGAGGAAGCTTAGATGTGGCTGAGTCATCCATGTCCGAGCTAAAACTGGCATTAGCCATATTGCAGAATCATGCTAATGAAATTGGTTTAGAAACACATAAGATTACACAAGAATTAGTGACTGAAATGGCTTCAAGTCAAGCACTAGTAAAAGAGGTTACTGCTCTCAAATCAGAATGTTCAAAGTTCAAATATGATCTAAAAGAGTTGAAAGAAATGAAATCGAGCTCGAATTTTGTGGAACGGAAAATAGAAAAACCTGATAGTGATTGGGTGAAAGGAATATGTGTTGTGGAGGACCGAATACAAGAAATCCAAGAAAAGGTTTCAGTTGGTTGTCGTGAGTCTGATTTAAGTTTCTTACAATCTGATCTGGAAGTGCTGCTCGGTGCCGTGCAAGAACTTAAAAAAGGTCCAGTTGGGTCCGGAAGCGTGGTCCCTTTTGGTGATATACCAAGTCTACCCTATCAAGAATTGGAAATAGCAAAAGCTGAAAGGGAAAATCTTGTTAAAAAAATGGATCAAATGGAGTGTTACTATGAAGCACTTGTGCAAGAGCTTGAAGAAAATCAGAAACGGATTCTGGGCGAGTTTCAAGACCTCAGAAACGAGCATTCGACATGTGTCTACACTATTTCTACTTGCAAAGCTGAAACGGAGTCAATACGGAAGGAAATGAATGATTTGAGGTTAGTTAATAATGAGCTTCAGAAGCGGTCCACAACTTCAGAATCAGCACTCAAACGGGCTCGTTTAAATTACTCGATTGCAGTGAGTCAACTTCAGAAGGATCTTGACATGCTCTCATTCCAAGTTTTGTCCATGTTTGAGACCAATCAGACCGTGATTAAAGAAGCTTTCACCGATACTTCTCAAGCATCTCCTAAACATCTCTCAGGTGGTGATGTACTTTCAGACGACCTGAAGAAATCTCTGAGTTACCAAGAGAAGTTATACAAGAAAGTCGAAGAAGAACTCGGGGAATTGTGCTCTGCAAACTTACAGTTGGACGTGTATTCAGGAACTCTCGAGGAGACATTAGTTGAATCAAGTGCTCATATACAAAGAACAAACAAGAAATTACAAGAATTGGCAGAGCAGTTGCAACTTTCGAACAAATCGAGGGTTGTTTTGTTTGAAGATGTTCATGCACTAAATGGGCAAAATGCATATTATCTCGCAAGATGCAATGATTTGCATCTGCAAAACCAGATGTTGGAAACAGATTTGGGAAATGTATCAAATGAGAACTTTCTTCTAATGGAGAAGATTACCGAATGTGAAGCTTTGCTTATGGATTACAAGGTTTACAAAAGCAAACACGAACTTGTTTCCAGTGAAAATCAGAATCTTCAGAGAGATATGGTATCTCTGAAGGAAGAATTAGAAAGTCTAAAATCTGAAGTTCATGAGTTGACACTATCAAAAGAAGCCTTACAGAAACAAAGAGATATGGCTGAGTTGTCATTGAGTAGTGCCAGATCAGAAATAAAGAACTTTTTACATGATAATCAGAACCTTAAAAAAGATATGGTGTCTGTGAGGGAAGAAGCAGAAACTCTAAGATTCGGAATTCATGAGTTAACTTTGTCAAAAGAAGCCATTCAGAAAGAAAGAGATACAGCTGAGTTGTTGTTGAAGGCCGCTCAATCCAAAATTAAGGATACTTTACATGATAATCAGAATCTTCAAAAAGACGTAATGTCTGCGAGAGAGGAATTAGAAACTTTAAGATCAGAAATTGACGATGTGAAGAGAAAGTTCAAGAATGGTCTTCATGATATGGCTGTGAAAATGCAATTTCCGAATGCGTCTTTGCAGAAGCTTCAATTGCAGCTTGATTCCGTTGCCACTAAGTTCAAAAGTAGCTTGGAGTCTGAAGAAAGGCATTTGGAAAACAGCGAAACGGTTTTAACACATCTTTCTTCCTTGGAACTCGAGCTTCAAAAGATCTCATTTGAAGATAAAAGCTTTGTTGAAAAGATCATGCGCTTGGATATGATGGCTGAAGAACTTGAAAAAAGTAAGTTGATGATTTCCGAGTTGAAAAACGAGAATCAAGATTTGAAGATGCATGTAGAAAGTAAGAGTCAGGAGTCCACCAAACTTCTGTCAGAGCTTGATTGTCTGAAAGAACGCTTGAGATGTTTGAATGATGAACTAGATGTCGAGAAAGGTCTGAAAAACAAGTTAGAGGGTATGGTTGAATGCTTGACCTCTGAACTTGAAAGTCAAAGTTCGGAGCTTGGCCATATGAAGCAAGTTGTTTTAGATCGAGAAATGGAAAATTCAAGAGTTGTCCAACTTGTTGCACAGCATGAAGAGAGTCTTGAAAAACTCCACAGGGACCATTCGGTTGATTTTTCTCTTGAATGTCAGTTAGCAGAGATGCAAAAAATTGTTATCTGTGAAGATCTAAAACTTATATTTCTCAGAAGTCAGTATGAATCTCAGATTGAGGAACTTGAAAGAAAGCATCTTGATGCAGAAGCTAGATTGAACAGACTTTCTGAAAATGAAGCTCGTTATATCAAAGAAAATGAAACTCTGATTACCTCCCTTGAATCTCTTCAGATGAAACTTTATGATACAGAAGTGAGATTGAATGAGCTTATTGAAAGCGAAACTCAATGGATGGAAGAAAAGGAGAAGTTGTCAACAACCCTCGAATCTCTTAAAATGGAGAGGGAGGCTTCTATTGCTCACAATGCTCTTGAGGTTGGAAATCTGAAAGACGTTTTAATGAAGACTGAGGTAGAGGTTGCACGATACAAGGAACTTGAAATGAAGCTTCATGATGCAGAGGCACGCTTGAATCAATGCCTCGAAAATGAAGCTCGGGACATTGAAGAAAAGGGAAATTTATCAATGGAGCTTGAATCGCTTAAAGTGAAGTTAAAGGCTTCTATTGCTCACAATGCCGATATATCAGAATCCAATAATGTTCTCGAGCAGTGGAAGAATAAGGTAGGGATGCTAGAGGTTAATCTGATGGAAGTAAACAATCAGCATGCAGTGGAGTTAGGCCAACTTAAAGATATGCTGGCAAAGTCTGAATTAGAGGCTGAGCAGTGTCGAGAGGTTCAAAAAAGACTTCATGATTCAGAAATGAAATTGAGTGACTGTATTGCTAGTGAAACTCGTTGTGTTGAAGTAAACGCGGAACTGTCAACGTCCCTTCAATCTCTTAAGTTGGAACTGGAGGCTTCTATTGCTCATAATCTTGAAATTTCAGAATCAAATAAAAAGCATGCTCTCGAGGTTGATGAACTGAAAGACATGCTGACCAAGTCGCAGGCGGAGGTTGAGCAACTTCAATTGAAACTACAAGATATGGAGTCCAGCTTGAAACATTGCCTCAAAAACGAAGCTCTTTATACTGAAGAAAACAGAAATTTAACTATGGAACTTGAATCTCTTAAATTGGAGTTGGAGGCTTCTCAAGATCATAATGCTGAAATTTTAGATTCCAAAAACGAGCATGCTCTTGAGGTAGGTCAGTTGAAAGAGATTTTAACCAAGTTAGAGGCTAAAGTCGGGCAATACAGTAAACTTGAGACGAAACTTCTTGATACAGAGTCGAGATTGAACCATTGTCTTGAAAATGAAGCTCATTACATTGAAGAGAAGAAGAACTTAGAAACAGAACTTGGATCTCTTAGGTCTGAGTTGGAAGTTTCTATTGCTCAAAATGCAGAGATTTCAGAATCAAATAATGAGCATGCTGTTGAGATAGGCCGGTTAGAAGATATGTTAATTCGGTCAAAGGAAGAGGTTGACCAATTGAAGGAACTCAAAACAAGGCTTCTCGATACAAAAGAGAAGCTGGATCACCAGATCTCAAGTGAGGCTCGTTATATTGATGAAAATGAATCCCTCAGATTGGAATTAGATGCCATGATTGCTCAGAACGCAGATCTTTCAAGCTCAAATAATATGCTAATGGTTGAGCTTAAACAATACAATAATAACCGTACATCTTTGGAAAGTAATAATCCGACAGAGGTAGATGGCATGTTAGTTTCCAGGGCAGAGTCGGAAATTGTTTTGGTAGTCCTCAAAGGTAGGTTAGATGAACAAAACGATGAATTGATCAAGTTGGAGAAAAAATGTAATGAACTTACAAGCAAACTATCTGATCAGATTTTGAAGACAGAAGAATTCAAGAACTTGTCCATATACTTGAAAGAACTAAAGAAGAGTGGTGACGTAGCACGTGAGAAAAAAGATGCTGAAGGGCCATCAGAATCGTTGAGACTTGCATTTATAAAAGAACAATATCAAACGAAAGTTCAAGAATTGCAACAGCAACTTTCTGTTTCCAAAAGGCATAATGAGGAAATGTTATTTAAATTACAAGATGCTCTTGATGAAATCGAGAGTAGGAAGAAGTCTGAAGCGTCTCAGTTGAAGAGAATTGAAGAATTGGAAGTTGAGGTTCAATCTGCAAGTTCTGAAAAACCGGATAATGATCGAATACAGGCAGAACTAGAATGTGCTCTTTTGAGCCTTGAATGTTGCAAGGAAGAAAAGGAAAAGCTTGTTGCTTTATTGCAAGAATGTGAGGATGAAAAGTCAAAAATCACAGTCGAGCTTTCTTTAATTAAAGAGCAGCATGCCCCAAAAGAAGAAGATGATAATATGGGCGCAAATGGTTCAGTAGATTCAGTTACCCCCATAAATGCAAGAACCATCCAGGTTTGGCTCATATCTCAAAATTCAATTTTTCTAAGTTAGAAAATATAATTAAAAACTTTGTAGGTACCACGAAATTGATAGGGAAACCTTATTAAATACGATTTTTATTATTAAATGTTGGTTTAAATAATTTTGGTTTATCATTTGAGTTTATTCTCTGTTTATTTGTGTAGCAGGAAGTTACTGAGCGTGCATATGAAGATGAAGAGAATGCATTTAATAATAATTCAAAGCAACTAACAGTTGTCAATGATCAATTCAGAGCTCAACATTTGCGGTCTTACATGGAGCAACTAGACGAAGAGGTAGAATTTACTCATTTAGCATGTTTTTATCAGAATATGCCTTTTTTGTGCCATACATCATATAATAATCTTGGTTCCGATCTAAGTTTCAAATTATTGTGATATGGTAGTTGGAAAAGATGAAAAACGATAATTCACTTCTTCCATTGACTAATTATGATCCGAGTTTTCAAGATTTACAGAGAGAACTTGAACAACTAAACCAAGTAAGCAATGAATCTTCAAACTGCTCACATTTTTCTTTGTTTTAATCTCTCTAATCTTGTGTTTCTCATTCAAGGCCAATGAAGAGTTGGGGAGCATATACCCACATTTTGTTGATTTTCCAGGAGATGGTAATGCATTAGAAAGGGTTCTTGCTTTGGAAATCGAGCTTGCAGAAGCACTTAAAACAAAAAAGAATTCAAGTATCCAATTCCAAAGGTATGTGTGATTAAACATGTTTTTATCTGATTATTGTGACTTCAAGTTCCCATAATCACATTCACAGCAGAGGCATCCCTTAACATGGCATCGTGTTTTATGGTGCCAGTTCTTTCCTTAAACAACACAGCGACGAAGAAGCAGTGTTTAAGAGCTTTAGGGACATCAACGAATTAATTAAAGACATGCTGGAGATTAAAGGAAAATATGTTAACGTTGAGAGTGAATTAAAGGAGATGCATGATCGTTACTCTCAGTTAAGCCTGCAGTTTGCAGAAGTTGAAGGAGAGAGACAAAAGTTGCTGATGACCCTCAAGAATGTTAGATCATCGAGAAATTTGCTTCGCATGAATCGCTCATCAGTGGCTGCTTTAGAAAACCATTCTTTATAATCTAAATTTAGTTGGTAAAAGTCCACAATTTTGTGAATAAGAGTCTTGATGCGAGGAACAGATAATTGCTGTTGGATGTAAAGGTTTTATGGTGGTGTATATAATAGAAGTTTTCACCAGTTGCCTTGTGAGTAATTTATGAAGGGGTATATCTGTCAATGGAACATTCAGAATGTCCCTTTCGACTATAAGCAATGTTGTATAGTTAAGTTCATTCTATTATTCCTAACGTTACTTTCCCTATTGAGCTCTCAAGATTATATTTCTGATACATGGATTCAATATAGAATCCATTTATGCCACACTGAGCAATAATAGTTAGACATTCAGCTGTAACAAGTTAAAGATAGTGCTGGATGTATGAATATTCGAAATTCAATAGTTAGATTCTCTGTGTTTTCAACTGCTTCTGCTTATTAGAGAAAGTAACAGAATGGAGATTCTGGATTTAAAATATATGTAAAACTTGAAACTTATGTTGAAGAAAGGGCAGATGAGTATAAGTAATGACTGATAGAAGGACAATCTGGCCTCTACTTTCGGAAGCAAATTTTGTTATACATCGATAAAAACTCGTTACTGCTGAGTTCCTGCACCTTTAAAGCGTAACGGATACTCGTTACTGCTGAGTTCCTGCACCTTTAAAGCGTAACGGATACGCCGGATGATCAATTCCAAAACGTGAATTTAAGCACTTGAAGAAGAAGAAAAACGAACACCATGATAGTTACAGGCCTTTAATCTTTTTCATATATATTACAATTAACTCAAACTCAAAATAATATCTTTCCACTTTGTTCTAGTACGCTATGACTATATATGATAAAACACTACAACATACACTCAAAGTTGTATCCCTTGGATTGAGAAGATAGTTTTGAATGAAATCTGGTAGCCTCTTAATTCAAGAACTCAGTGAATGTAATTTGTAATCTGTGTATAAGAAACGTCTTCAAGCATATAAACTTCCTACAATCACAGGATCGTGCAAGCACATCTACTCTTTTCGTGGGCATCTTGGGATTTTTCTGCAACAAAACCAAAAAGAGCATTACATATAGGTTGTTTTCAAATCATTAGTATATTTTTACATTCGAGATCAAAATGACCAACTTTTGAACCTCCAAATTTTGAAATGGAATACTTGAATTCTCAAGACTGATAGCTACATCATATTATATAGATAATACCATGTACATGAAAGAAGTTGCTGTTAAAAACCCAATGAACTGCAGATCTATTGCAGATACCAAAAACGGTATGCTTGACTAATAAAGGTCAAATGTACCTCCAGGATGAAATGTTTAACATAAGCAATTAACAATGGCATTATGAACTAAATTGATATTGACCCCTTTCAAGATATATCGAATTACCAATGTTTTTGTCTGCCATTGGAGGACGAACAATGACGTGCATAATGATCACACCTCCAGGAACTTCACTGACAGGAGACTGGGATTCAGCAAGTGTTTTGTTGTTTTCCAGTATTTTTCCAGCATTGATGAGCTTCATATCGTTTATTGTCTTAGGCCCATTCTCTATTTCTGTCAATGTTATGAAGTAGTGGTGGTAAATTTATCCTACTTCTCCAAATCCCATCATTTTAAGCAGAAGAAATCAAAAAATTCAAAATCTTTTCGAAAACACTCATATATGATTATAGAAACATATCTTTATAGTTTTTGCACTGAAACATTTCTCATAAAAGTTTATTCACAAACAAAACTGCATAACAAGTTATTTTTTAACTAGTGAGTATTTTCCTATCACTAGCCCACTTACCTTGATAGCAGTGGTAACAAAAATACAATTATATGTTAGAATATATATGTATATAATATGAAATGAAATGAAGGGATATTATTATTTATTACCATTAGGCCATTGTGAAATTATTCTCTCTTTGATAAATGCCACAGTTGTAGTAGAAGTGTATTTGCTTGGTCCAATATCACTTCCATCAGGTAACCTAAATTTTACCTGATGGAATATTATCAGACATTTTTGATTGAGTGTGTGACTGTGTAACTGTTGACACAATCTAGGGTTTCAGGAATTTGATTATACCCAATCAAATGCAATTAAAAGTGTTTACTCCTAATCTTCATTGCAAACAATAAATTCACACGTGTATAAATTAAAATTTTTGTCACTAAAGATTTTGTCACATTTTTTTTTGTAAAAATAAGTCCAAACTTTTCATATGCATATAAAGAACCCGACTGGCAAATACACACAAACTGGAAGATTACCAGTTTGTAATATGATATAAACAAGTATGAAAACAAGTAACTTAAAGAACAAATGCAAAAACTATATAAATACTACATATAATCAAGTATGGAGCATTGAGACACTTGATAGTTTTTAATGTATTTTCTTTATTGATATAAAAAAAATACAAGGATTGTTGCGGAACAAAGATAAACACAAAGTGCGTAAATATCTAAACAATCTCGAAATACAAGTGATCTAATAACTTGGAAATACTCGTAAGAATTACTTAGAGTATATCTCACA
>JANDBE010000015.1:1400507-1412240 GCA_024320915.1 Erigeron philadelphicus
ATCTGAAACATGCCCACCAGATGTTTGATGAAATACCTGACTGAAAAGCTTAAGAGTTTTAGAGTGAGTTGATGTCAAATTTTGTGCAAATGGATTGTGGGTGAATAGGAGTATAAAGATTAATAATCTGTGGGACGTATTGAAGATGGGTGCATTGAAATAGATATGATATAGAGGTATATATGAAGCTATAGATGTAGATTGTGTGAGTGCATGATGATAAAATCTTGCAGTGTCTGTATAGATATTGCAGTGATGGATTTTGGAAATGAGATTGTTTATATTAATCCTTGACATATGAAGCTGGTGAATTTCTGATGATCAATGAAATTGTTCTCTAAGCTGCTGAGAGGATTTTCAAGTCTTCATAAAGAGGTTTTGACTTTTAACAGTCAATCATATGAACTTCGACGTAAAAGGCAATATGACCCCTTGGTCAACACTTCAAAGGATAAAGAAACGAATGTTAGGGGCAAGGGTGCCGTCAGCAAGTTTGTTCGGCTCTTTTCTTTGGCTCCTGTCAACTCTTTGGCTTCGTTATCGCATGTGTATCGGCATGCATAGGCAAGTTTCATCGGCTATATAAATCAGGCACATTTGGCCGATCTTTGTGAACGTTGAGAGCGTTCTATGCGACTGTTGTTTTTTTTTTCTTGTTGCCAAAAACTCTCTCACCGGAAACCTAAAAATTTATTCGGGAGTTTTCGATTTTGAGGCAAATACTATGGGTTTCTTGGTTCCTATTGCCGGAATCCATGCCGGAAAAACTTGCCGATGCTCCTAACGCACAATACCCTTATTCCGGTGAGACCTGAAACCACTTTTTTGGTTTTCGGTGGTCACCCGCCAAAAGGGTTCACTTTTACGGCCAAATAGTTTTTTGGCAAAGGTGCAGTTGACACATTCCATTGGCTCTTTGGCTACTTTTCCAGTGACCCCTTTATTGGGGTTTCTGGTTTAATCGATTTTCGATGACTCATTTTTTTGGGGGTTTATGGTTTAATAGGTTTTCCGTTGACTCCTTTTTGAGGTTTCCAAAAGATGTCATCGTCACTATTGGAATTTAGTTACATTTAGGGCCATATGGTTTGCGTTAGGGATGAGCAAAAGACCCGCTGATCTGCGCCCGAACCGGAACCGGCCCGCCCGAAACCCTAACGGGTCGGGTCACAGGTCGGACGGGTCGGGTGAAGGCAAAAAACGAAAAATTGTGAAGGAAACCCGCGACCCGCCCGAACCCGACCCGAGCCTTCACGGGCCGGTCGCAGGTCACGTTTTCATGCTCTTGTGGGTCGGGCCGGGTCTTGGCGGGTTGGGCCGGGTTTCGACCCGTACACATCCCTAGTTTGCGTGATCATGTGTCTCGCCGCAGAAGATATTTTGTAGTTGAATGTGTTTTATAAATTAGTTGTTATGCTATAATTGTTAGATAAGATGCCATGTTGGACCTTAAAAGTTTTTAGTCAGCAATGACAAAATTACACTTATATATTAGTTGTAGTAGCAAATAATCCCGAAGTGACAAAAATAGCTCCTTCAATGTATTTAGAGTAGTAAATTTGCCCTTTCAACCAAAAAAAATAATATTGACTTAACAAGAAAAAGTTGAGTTGGATTGAGTTATTAATAATGGTTCAACACACGTTCATTAGGCAGCCTATATAAATTTTTAAAAATTTAAAACAAGGCTACTGAAATTGTTATGATCCAACAAATATTAAAATTCATCTTTAATAGTGTTGGACACTTGGACGAGTTCGGCTTCTAATGTAACTGTTAAAGGATCAACCTCGTTTATCAGAAGCCGAGTATACAAACGTTGGTCAACAACTGCCAGGACAGTTGAACTTGGAATTACAAGGAATCAACAGCTTCAGAAACAGTGAGGAAGATGCAGTCTCTTCCAACTTTATCAACGAACTTTGCGAGCTTTAGCTTGTGAATCACTCGCCATTTTGGGCTCGTGATGACTAACTGCAATCAAACGTTAAAATCTCATCTACATTGTACAGTAAAAGCAACGCCGTAAAGGTTAATTATGGACTTATATCAGAATGGGAGTAACTAGTCATCAATCACATATATAGGGTGATTAGAATCTCACTTTGATGCCTTCTGAGAGCAACTTTTTATTGGTTTCTTCCAATGCTATAATTCCAGCGTAATCAATATTCGTCACACCTACAAAGTTCATGAGCAGATCACGGTCCTTTGATCAAGAAAACATGGTTTGTCATATATTATGGATTATGTTTGCTTACTGGACATGTCGAGGATTACTCCAGTGATGGGTGTTTTCGTAGCTTCTTTTTCTTTCTCTTCGACTACCCATTTCAGTATCCTTAACCAAGATTAGTAAAAACAGAACGAAAAAAGATGATGAAACACATTTCTTGATTAAGTTTTCTGTAAATAGAATATCAAACATATACCTATCTCTGAGGGGATTTGCATTTGTAAAGCAAAGCAAGCCAGAATTGAGGCGGATTATTAGGACACCTGCAACCGCATGAGCCACAGAGTACTGATCAACTTCACAGAAGATATCTGTTCCTGGAAGCCTCCCTAGCTCTTCCACACGAGGTCGTAAAGCACTAAGGTTAATCTTAGCAAATGAAACAGCAACCTGTAGAAAATGAAATCCGTTATTGTTCATCGAGATGTGTTCTTACTAGTGATAATGCGAATTGTAGCTTTTTGCTTTTAAAACTTGAGTACAAACTTCGATTATTAACACAACCTATAGTCTAAATTTAGACAGATTTACAAAAAATAAAAGTTGATACATTGGTCAATTATCTGTTCTCAGTCATAAGATGATTTGAACTACTCTGTCATGTTTCAGTCTTATTATTTTAGAAATCACCTTCATAAGGGCTCAATCCACTCGATATAGTTTAACTTATACGATTAATATTTTCGTTGTCAAAGAATAGCAGACTTTTTTGGGAACCAGATAAGATATAAAGTAACTAACAAATCTAACATGCTTACTGCAATCATAAGTCCCATCTCAACTGAAACGAATAGCACACCAAAGAAAGCTCCAACACAAGCCAAAAAGTCCAATTTGTCGACTTTCCAAATACTATAAGCTTCACTGTAGTTGATTAACCCAGGGAGTGCAGATAAAATAATGGATGATAGTATAGCAACTGGAGTATAGTATAAAAGCCCCGTTAAGAGTTGCAGCATTACTATCACAGTGATAGCCATGATTACATTAGACATTGCGGTTTGGCAGCCAGCATAAAAGTTAACAGCAGTCCGTGCAAATGCACCTGAATCAATTAAGCCAAGAGTAAAAGTTAAAATTATGTTTCTTGTTAGATTTGGCCTCGGCTAACTTGTATATTTAGTACACATACCGTTCCAAACACAATTTTCATATTTCAAAAAGAATCCAAGATCTTGTACTTCATTGTATTTTTTGACTAATATATTTACCAGGGTAACAGACACGAACAGTTGCCCTTTTACCCAAAATTAAATCCAAGGGATTATATGTATCATAATATTTGCACTTAAGCGGAAGTTAAGTTTGTCAAGTACATGAACTACCTGTTGCCACATAACAAGAAGACATAGATCCAGCAATGTTCATGAATCCGATAGCTATCATTTCTTTGTTCCCGTCAATAGTATACCCATTTATTGTTGCAAAAGACCGGCCAACAGCCAAAGCTTCCTGTAAATATATTGCCAGAAAAAATTATTAAGCCAGATAAAATCAACTCTTTTAGTACTATTAATTAGAAAAATGTATGCATTGTGTTTATTTTTTGAGCTACACAAACCGTTAGAGAAATGATGGCACAAACGAGCCCGATTCTAACTGACTCCCGGAGGTGTGGACTGTTAAATTGCAGCTGACTAACTGAACTTGGATTCAATCCTCCTTGGACATGTTTAATTATTTTAACTCCATGTTCATCAGCTCTCGTTAAGTAAACAATCACGGTGGAGAGAACGACTGACACTAGAGGAGCAATAGCTGGTAACCAGAATAATTTTCTGTTCCTTTTACCCTGAAGATTTAATGGTGCAAAGTGCAAACTAACATAAAGCAACAGCTAAATTAATTTGTAAGGAGAGTTTAAACTTGTTGTTTTGCTTACAATAAATCGCGTGATAAATATGAAGATGAGGAACGAGCATCCAAGGATAAAATTTTGAGGAGACCACTGTAAAAATGAGATGACTGTTTAGCTAGGATTGTTTTGAAGCAAGAGTTAAAAAGATAATCAGTAAGCAATTTCTTACAGAACACCCTGCAATGACTTCCGGGGTATGATATATCATTGAGTATATATGTCTAGCAAAAAGGAAAAGAAAAGGCGAAAACTTACTGAAGTCTTGAATGATTTAGCAACAGCAACCAATACAGAGACAATATCAGTTTTTGTGGTGAAATGGCTTATGGCAAGCAAACCTTTTAGCTGTTGCAGGCCTATGACAATGGCTGCACCTGCCATGAACCCCACGATAGCCGCTTGTGACAGAAAATCAATGAGAAAACCCAACCTACAGATCATTTACATTAACGACACATAATTACAGAGAGCAATTGCACTTGAAGAGCACTCAAATTTCATAAAGAAAAATAGATCAAAATCTACCTGAACAATCCGAAAAGAGCTTGGAACATGCCAGTGAAGAAGGTGACGGTGAACACAAGCTTTGTATAGGATACTGGATCAACCACAGGATTTACTACTTTTGATACCATGGCAGATATCAGAAGTGAGACCACCGCCACTGGACCGATGGCTAACTCTCGTGAAGTCCCCATAGTTGAATATATTAAAGGAGGCACAAGACTAGTATCTATGAAAGTATAAGAGAACATATTTGAAAGATACAAAATAAGCCATATTACGAGACAAATATTTGAAACAACGATCTTGTAAAGACTTACATAGGCCATATTGAGGTTTAAGTTGAGCTAAAGCAGCATATCCAATACTCTGCAAAAAATTGAGTCCAATTGTTTGTTAAAAACAGAGAAATTGGATATATATTGCTTAGAGTGTGTCTTTTGGTCAAATAATGTACCTGGGGTATGCATAAGCTGGCAACGGTTAACCCTGAAAGCAAGTCACTCTTGAACGTGGAAAGCTTGTAGTCCTTAGCCCAGCTTAGTATTGGAAACACGGAACGCAAAAATGTCACGACCTGAGCGAATGGACGTTGTGACGAACCGAGTGTCTTGTTGTTCCTACAAAATACAGTATTTCTGATTGAACCAAGAATTTCTTGGCAAAAACTAGGAGGGTCAGGTGAATCAAGAACCCATTTGGTCCGTTCAGTTATCTGCTGATGGTCCTCATGACTAATCTGTAACTCATCTTGTTTTTCAACATGAAAGACATGATCAGTTGCAGCAATAGAAATATCAGTTGGCAATGATGCAGCCATTCTTTTGTTTCTTTGCAGTATTTAGGAAATCCAGATGTAAGACTTAAATTATATTCTGGAGTAAGACGTGCAGTTTCTACAGAAATGTCATTACAGGACTACCCGAAAACCAGAAACAGGATATGCTAAAGGACACAACTTACATTTATGTTCTCCCAATCTTTACAACAAACTTTTAGTGGGACTTGTAAGGTTTTAAAACTAATCAGATGCTATTAGTCTCCACAAGTGGTTATTATTCAAATGGACTAAAGCACTAAAACGCACTTTATGGTTAGTGCTGAAATGGTACTTCATTCAGTTAACATCACAATAAATATGCTAGTAGTTCGTGCTTTATTAAAAGCGAGCGGAAATAAAAATTATGTCACACTAATAAGTATAGTTTATATGCTACAGAATGTACAATTAGGTACACTTTAACAAATGTGCTTCACTCAGAACACCAGTCCGTATGACTGTACGCTTACACCTGCAAATTCCGTGCAGGACAAGCAGAACTGCATAGCCGCCACCCAGGCCCAACCATTTACTTAAGAATAACTCGAGCTTTCTTTTGAAATATTAACGCTAGATGTTATCTAAACAACCTTCCCTTAACTATTAAGATGGAAGTGACATATGAAGTATGGTACCCTCTAGGCCCAGCCAGAGATATCGTCGTTGAATGATATCACCTAAACTATACATGTTCTATTAGATAGGCTAAGTCCAACATACCTTCACATAGCAGTGGCCTCTCCTGTTGTTAGACCTCATCATCATTCGTCATTAGCTTTCCGACAACTAAGTTTAACTACACAAACAAGCTGTGGCCTAGCCCAAGCTATGTCGACCTAGTTGAAAAGTATATGCAGTATCCCCATAACATCAATTCACACCTTTCTTTGATTTAGCATCCATGATTGATTGTTCACCCTGAATGCAAAACATCATAATATGTATTGGCCTATTTTTTTTGTTGACTGCAAATACATATACAATAAATTTTTAATAGTTTTTATTAAAACAGTATCTTTCCACCATAAAGACAAAACAGAATAACAGCACAATTATCATTTTCTTTCTGATATTATATATAGCACCGATAGATGACACTATAAACATGTCTTTTTCAAAGAATCCTATACCTGAAATCTGTTATATAATTTAATCCCACCCATTGGTGTTCTATGGATCACCACAGAAAATATTCACTGGCTTTAATCATCACATTCTTTTTCCGAGTTTTTAATTTTATCGGATGCACTTAGTATTAAAAGTCAACACCCTAATCATTTTTGCCTCTAAAGTTATCTTGTAGCCTAGTGGTGGGACCGAGGTCAGAGTTCAAATCCCACCATTAACCATAGTGTTACACGATTTACCTTCTCATGCTGGTGGCGGTTATTCATTCTAGATAAATTTTACTATCCCCAAAATTATAAACGTAAATCATCGTACCATTTTAATTTGTTTTGAAAAGATTGTGCACTACAATAAACAGATAGTCAAAAATCATTAACTTTCCCATATTAACCGTAGCGATAAAATTGTATACTTACACTTTTATTGAAGTGTTGGGTTTTATTTGGAGGACAATAATTAACAGATAGTTCAATGCAGCAAATCATTTTCCAAACTGTAAGCGAGCTACACATTTGCAGGAAACCAATTTGACTTATTTAGTCAAAATCTCACTTTTCACATTGCAACAAATTAGAAAAATTTGTAAAAAAAACTATACACTAAAATCTATCTTATTGTAGTACATAAAAAAACCATGTGTATCATGCACGGTTCTATTTCTGAACCTTTTCCTGACCACCCAAAATTATATATAGAGTTTTGCTTGGCAAGAAAAAGAAAGGTAATTTTGCATGAATTTATGGAGTTTCACTTGTATGCAACACATATGAAAACCTGTGACTTTTTTTTTTTTTTTAATTTGTTTTTGCTTTTATATATCCAGGTAAGAAGGATGAATAGGCCGAAGGTGTGATGAAGCAGTGCCAATGGATGAAAGCAAAAATGGTGGCGAACCAGATTTATCGTGTAAATTTAACAATGAGAATCAGTTTTTAGTTATTTGTTGCATCAGAGTTTACTTGAATGTATGGGTGTTTTGGCATACACAGCTTTATTATTTGTGTGCTCTTTTCCTTGAGATATGGAAAACAACTCAAAAACATAGTGTCTGTTTGGTAAGGGCTATTTGGGGGCTTTTTAGGGGCTGGAGGCTTAAGGCTTTTAAATAAAAGGCCTCTTTGAAAATAAAAGCTTTGTTTGGAGAAAAAGGTTTAAGGCTTCTATTTTGAAAAAAAAAACCCCAATGGGCTTAGAAACAAAAGCTTCTTCCTGCAACGTTAAAATAAAAGCCCCATCTTCTATTGAATAAAATTACCCATATACCCCACATTACCCTACACGTTCTCATCCCTGATTTATATTTTTCCATATTCTTCTCTACACATATTTTGGTGGTTTTGATCTCATTTTCATCCTTCTTCCATTCGCATCACTTCTAGTAAGTAAATACTTTTCATGTACCATCGAATTGTTTTTCCTTTTATTGCATAAACTTCTGTTGTTCCACTAAATCTTATATAATAGCCACATGTCATGTCTAATTTAATTAGCAGAATATCATATGCAGACATAGGTCACTAGTTGTTATGATTCATAAATGCTCGTAACACTATAATTAAAAATATATAAATATACACACAACCAGCTATCTACTCTTATCGAATGTTCATCATATTTAGGGTATGAGATTTTTTGTAACAAACTGAGAAATATTGTTGGATTTTTGAAGAAGTATTGTTGGATTCTTAATTTAGCTAGGATTGTTGCCCGCACATTGCAACGGAATAACGAACATTTAAAAGAAACAGAACAACACTTGGCTGAATGGAAGAAACGAAGTGAAATACATATATTTAAGTTTGATTATGTGTAGATTCAAGCATCCTAAGTTGTTACGTAGTCATCCTAGTTTTCATGTAGATAACACAATGCATCTATTTAAGGCACCAAACTAATGTACACCAATAGAGTGAGAAGCAAGTATAGGTACATTGAAGAAAAATATACCAAAACATAATTTCTTCTACATTTCACACTACCACTTATATTGTTCATATGTTAGTATATAGATGGAACAGAGTATTGATGCATCAAAGAAAGAACAAAGTAGTGATGCATCAAAGAGGGACGACTTTGTTTGGACGGATATGGCTGTTATTACTTTGTGTAATTTCTTAAATAAATACATAGAAAGAAATGGTCGGACTGCCCCATTTAAATGGACCGAACTTCAACCACAATTTGAAACGATTGTTAAGCACAAGTTTCAAAGTGATAAAGCGTTAAAGAACAAACATAGTGCTATGAGACAAGACTACAATCTTTGGAAGTCCTTAAAGCACGGAGAAACCGGTTTAGGTTGGAATGAAAGTACCGGGAGAATCGAGGGTGACACCGAGTGGTGGGCAAACAAAATTAAGGTACGATTAATGTACTATTACTCAAATTAAAAATGATGACACCATAAATATATATAATATTTTATAATTTTGAGTATGTTGTGTTGTGTAGGAAAACCCCAATCTTAAAAGATTCATGAAAAAACAGCCTTCCAGGGAAGTACAAGATGCATGAGATCTACTATATGGAGATGTTGTTGCAAGTGGTGTAAATTGTGTTGCTCCATGTGTAGATCCTAATACTTCAAATGACATGCCTTGTACGAATCTTATAGATGACAATATAGAGGTTGATAATGATGAAGATACTTATCAAGTCTACACTAGATATTCCTCTCGTTTGGACGATCTTGAAAAACAACAAAATGAATTCTACCCAAGTTTGGTAACTGAGATGCATCAGGATCCCGTAAGTAACCCAAACCATATAGGGAGTTCTAAAGGGCCTCACAAGTCCACAAAAGTGAATGAAAAACCCAAACATGTTAAGACGAAACGTAAATTGAGAGAGTCCTCGGGAGCTGTAAAGTTTAAAGAATTTATGACAAAACAAGAAACTACTGAAGAAAAAATTCTAGAGTTACTTATGTCAGATATTCGTAATGTCAATCAAGCTCCTAGTGTCAATGATCAAGTTCCTCATGTGAATCAAGCTAGTAACTCTAGTGTTAGTGCAGCTATAAATGTCATTAACGGCATGGTGAACAATGGATTAATGGCAACAGATGAGTTATGGTGCTTCGCGATTAGCTTGTTTGAAGATGCCGTAAAAAGAGAGATTTTTATGAGTCTTCCCAATGATGTCGGTAGGCTACAATGGTTGCAATATAAGTATGAACATGAAAACTGAAGGTTCTTGTTATGTCGTTTGTCAGTAGCCAACAAAAGTGGAATATGTTTTATGTATTTGTTTATGTGAACTTCATTTGGATTGTAACCTGACTTTAATGTTTTATATTTGTTTAAGTGACTTTGTAGCTGAATCGATTGTTCTTTTCTTTATGTGTTTGTGTTTAACAGCAATTGTGGGATATGATTTAATACTTTCATGTTTTAATAAATTGGTGTAATGTTATAGGTGCACATGATAACCATGGATATTGAAAGAAGACGGAAAAGAAAAAGACTTTATTGTTTATATTTGCTAACGGTTTCACGAACTAAAAGGGCGATAGCAGCTTCGTACTTTTATAAGTATATGCATAAAGAGCCATGCATGACATCTTTACAAACAGGTGAATCTTGGACAAACGAAATTTTGAGCGGTCACCCTATTCGATCAGTTAATGCATTTAGAATGCATCCGGATGTATTTATGAAATTATGTGATGAACTAGTATCAAAATATGGATTGAAATCAAGTGATAAAATGTCAGCTGTTGAGAAGCTAGGGGCTTTCTTATATACACTTTCGTTAGGTGCATCCAATAGGGCTGTTGGGGAGCGTTTTCAACGATCGGGGGAGACTATTAGCAGAGCGTTTCATGATGTTTTGGAGGCAATAACAGGTAGAGAAAAATGTTTCAATGGTCTAGCACGTGAAGTTATAAAGCCAAAAGATTCGACATTTCAACATATACCACCTCAAATAGTTGATGATGACAGATATATGCCGTATTTTAAGGTAACGAGTTATATATTCTATGTTTCACAAGTACTATATTAATATTATATATTTTATATTAATGACTTCGTAATGACTTATAGTGATTTTTTGGTGACAAAAAATGTCACCTGCCTCAAAATTTTAGATATTTGAAGCTTACGAATTCACATTTATATCATTGCATTTCTAGTTTCTACAAATCCATTATAGCTAATATAGTTTTAACACCTTGGGTCTAAAATTTTAAAGTTTAATTTAGAGGCCAGTTATTAAATTTTGATTATAGGATTGCATCAACGGAGTTTTTATATCAATTATAAACTTATATTATTTATAGGATTGCATCGGATGTATTGATGGT
Source organism: Erigeron philadelphicus (assembly GCA_024320915.1). Classification (NCBI taxonomy): domain Eukaryota; kingdom Viridiplantae; phylum Streptophyta; class Magnoliopsida; order Asterales; family Asteraceae; genus Erigeron; species Erigeron philadelphicus. Next base: position 1,411,360 of record JANDBE010000015.1, read on the forward strand.
ACACACATTGAAGCATGTATACCGGAGAGTAAACAAATCCCGTACATAGGTAGAAAGGGTATGCCTACTTTTAATGTAATGGCAACTTGTGATTTCGACATGTGTTTTACTTTTATATCAGTTGGATGGGAAGGATCCGCTCATGACACACGTGTTTTTATTCATGCTATTAGCACACCTTCAATGAACTTTCCACACCCACCCGAAGGTAACTACGTCTAACTATTTCATTATACCATATTTATTTTGGAATGTTACAACCTTCATATATTTATACTTAATTATTTAATAGGTAGATATTATTTAGTTGATAAAGGGTATCCATTTAGACAAGGATATATGGTTCCATATTCCAAGACAAGATACCATCTATCTCAATTTGAAAATGAACCGCCAGCTAACATGCAAGAAGCTTTCAACCGTTATCATTCATCTCTTCGAAGTTGTATTGAAAGATCATTTGGAGTCTTGAAGAAACGATGGAAAATACTCAAAGGAATGCCACAATTTAGTGTGCAAACTCAAATTGACGTTATTATTGCAACATTTGCTTTGCATAACTACATTCGTAATAATTCTAAAGATGATATGTTGTTTAGTAGATTAGAGCAACATCCAAATTTCATACCACAAGATGAACTTCATGATGTTCATGGTCATTACGCAAACATTGGAGAATCTTCTGATGGAGCATCTAACATGATGAAGCAAATCCGTAATGATATTGCAACTTTAATTTGGAATGCACGAGGTCGATAAGATAGTAGGAGCATGTTATGTTACTCTTTTTTTAAATATAAATTTATGTAATGTTACATACTACCAAGACAGTGTTGTGTATATATGTGTGTATGTATTAATCGAAAGTATGTATGTATGTA
>JANDBE010000015.1:1470484-1488548 GCA_024320915.1 Erigeron philadelphicus
ACTTAATATTTGAGAAACCATATAATGGGCTTGAACTTGTCAGATCGATTTCATTATTTCTAAAAATAGATATTATATGAAACAGTTATAAACTATATCTTTTGGATTTATGCATTCTTCGGGTGACTTGACGTACCACTGTATTTTTGGATTTATACATGGTTGTGCCATTCACTTTTTATTCACCTATATATTAATTGAACTATTACGGATTTTTGATTACATTTTAGAATTATTTTCTTTTAATAAACTGGAAAATGATAAGTTTCTAGAAAAAGTTGTATAAATCCTGCAAAAGTACCATAAAAATAGAGTTTGAAAATTCAATTGGTATACATATGTATGGGAAGTATATATTAATAAAAGGGTTAAATGCAAAAATCGTTTGTTTTCATTTTTCATTAACTTTTTGACTAAAATCATTTTTTTTGGTTTGCACTTCTTCTTATTTCTGTTAAGTCTTACGTGCAAGTCACATGAGGGTCATTTTCGTCATTTCATTCCATCTTTTTTTAATCATCCATTTGGTTTATTGTTTTTGCAATTTCCATCTTAGTTTATTTAGTTTATACATTTAGTTGAACACATTGTTTATATAATCTTTTATTTATATACATATAAAGTTGTAAATTTAATGATATGTATGAATAACAATTCTCATTTGAAGAAGTAGAGTCATGGTTCACTCTATTGGATAGTAAGACTTGTTGACATCTAAATTTAAATTCTCATCAATACTTAAAGTACCTAATGAATAAACAGTTTAATATTGTAGGACAAACAATATATCATAAGCGGAGATGGTTGACAACTTTTTTTTAAAATTCATACAAAGTATAAAAAACATCTTTTTATTAACCATCCGTTTCTGGTCCTTTGTTTGTGGCAAAACATTTTTTCTAGAAACAATTTAGGCCTTAAATGCTTCTTTTCAGTATGATATATCCTTGTTACCATCGTAACAATATTGTTTATGGATCTTCCTCGCCCGTTATTATCATTGTTTGGTTTTACATAGAGTAGAACAATAATAGTTGTAATTTCGTATGTAGCTTTTGTTTCATTTAATGAAAACAACTGATTGATTTGCTGATGCTTGACTTTCTATATATATATAGTTGAACTAGTCGCATTTGGGAGCTTTGAACAGTTTACTCTAATAATGAGTGTATTAATTATATCAAACTCCAAAGAATTGTTACTATGAAAGGGATCTATTCAAAAAACAGAACAAGATTAACAAAACTGTCTACATACACTCTTAAACTTTGACAAATGACGTTCAAAAACAATCATTTTGTTAAATTACCAGTTTTCGTCTAAGGGAATACGACATTTTTGTTAAATTACCAGTCTTCGTCACGTTTTGACAAGGCAGTTATAGCAAATTAACCACCCAAAGATGGTGAGTTTAGTCAAATATTAGGATCAATCGACTTTTGATTATAAGTTTTTGGCCAAAGAACAAAAGAGTAGACTTTCATTCATAGAAATCCAAATATTTGACTTTAGCCTTATTGTTACTTACAACTTATATAATCTCTGAGGCTTCAACATTTTTTCCCATGCCCATCTTGTGTTTTTAGATTTTAATGACTTTTTTTTTGTGAGAAAACAGTTGGGGTCGACATTGATCGTGGTCGTCAATGCCTGATCAAGACGACAAAGATCTTGACATGGATACGAGAAGTGTGACATCGTCTTCAGTTAGTCAAAGACAGAATGTACCTTACATTCATAAGATTGGTGTCCCTCCAAAACAAAATCTTTTGAAAGAATTCAAACACACAGTGAAAGAAACATTCTTTTCAGATGATCCTCTACGACCATTTAAGGATCAACCGAAAAGAAGACAGCTCGTGCTTGGCCTGCAAGCGATTTTTCCAATTCTTGAATGGGGAAGAAGTTATAATATCAAAAAATTTAGAAGTGATCTTATTTCTGGACTCACCATTGCTAGTCTTTGTATTCCACAGGTATATCATATGTTTAACATCCTCATAACTTATAAGAATAAAGCAAAAGAAGCAAAATAGTTGATCTAATCGTTTTTTACTTATAAACCCGTTTGCAGGATATTGGGTATTCAAAACTCGCAAACGTAGATCCTCAATATGCATTGTGTAAGTATTTTCTCTTGCTACAAGCTTTCAGTATTTTTGGAAAGAGTAGTTATATATCATATCATGCATATATGATTCAGTATTTTGGCTCTTTTGTAGACTCAAGTTTTGTTCCGCCTCTGATTTATGCGTTTATGGGGAGTTCACGAGATATAGCTATAGGACCAGTCGCTGTGGTCTCTTTATTATTGGGAACACTCGTAGGAAATGAATATGATCACGAAACTCACCCGGATGAATATCTTAGGCTTATATTTACAGTTACATTTTTCGCTGGGATTACTCAAGCTACTCTTGGTGTTCTCAGGTATGAAAAATTTATCTTAATTTATTGTTTATGTTTAGAAAAAGCTTTTCCCTGACATCGATTTTCTTCATCAGGCTTGGGTTTCTGATAGACTTTTTATCACATGCTGCTGTTGTCGGTTTTATGGGTGGAGCTGCCATCACCATTGCCCTTCAACAACTCAAAGGATTCCTTGGTATAAGCAGTAAACATTTCACAAAAGAAACTGATATTATTTCAGTAATGAAATCGGTTTTTAAGTCTGCTCACCACGGGGTAAGTTCTTCATAATAGCCGAATTATTCATTCTTGAAGCGTATATTAACAATCTCTTGTATAACTTTTGCAGTGGAATTGGCAGACAATAGTCATTGGAGCAAGTTTCTTAGCTTTCCTACTTGTTGCCAAGTACATTGTAAGGCTTTGGTTCCTCGAATTAAGAGATCTGCAGTTTCGATAAGCTGCTTCTAAACATTTACAACTTGTAAAACAGGGGAAGAAGAACAAGAAGCTGTTTTGGGTGCCTGCAATTGCACCTTTGATCTCTGTTATCTTATCAACTTTTTTCGTGTACATAACACATGCCAATAAGGAAGGCGTTGCGATTGTAAGAATATGATTTTGGCTTTCATTGTCAAGCTACTTACTTCCTAATAATTGTATCAAAAAAGCAGGAATAACAAATATTCTGTATGAGTTTTGATTATAAGTAGATTTACTATCTGAAGCTCTTTTGACAGGTGGGAAAAATTGATGAAAGAATTAACCCTCCTTCACTTGACAAAATCTATTTTTCTGGTGAAAATTTACTAAAAGGATTAAAAATCGGCATTGTGGCTGGCATGATTGCACTAACGGTTAACTTCTACCCTGTAAATAAACAATCTTTCAAAAATCATAGGATGTTTATTTTTCTCATACAAGATTGTTCTTTTAATCTATCAGGAAGCAGTTGCAATTGGAAGAACTTTTGCTTCGATGAAAGATTATCAAGTAGACGGAAACAAAGAAATGGTAGCGCTTGGGACTATGAACATAGTAGGCTCAATGACATCATGCTACGTCGCAACAGGTATGTAAAAGTTTGATTAAGGGGTGTTTGGCATTACAATTTGAAAGTGATTATCTCTCATTACATTTTTAAGTCGCGAATGATAAGCTTCTAGTATTTGGATATGAGTCATTTTACAACCTAAAACTTAAATAATCAAAATTTCTCAAATTATCGCAATAAAGTTTATTAGTTATAGTTAATCATGCATTATTTGAGTGAATTTGTAATAGCTTATGTCGTTTACAGGTTCATTCTCGCGATCTGCTGTAAATTATATGGCAGGATGCCAGACAGCAGTTTCAAACATTGTGATGTCGATTGTAGTATTACTAACTGTAGAATTCCTGACTCCTCTTTTTAAGTACACCCCAAATGCAATTCTAGCTTCCATTATTATATCAGCTGTCATTGGGCTAATCGATATTGATGCTGCCATATTAATTTGGAAAATCGACAAACTTGACTTTTTGGCCTGTATGGGAGCATTTGTTGGAGTCGTTTTCAAATCTGTTGAGATTGGTCTCTTGATTGCTGTAAGGATGAAACCATTTATGCATTTTGATTTTCTTTTAAAAAGCTTTAGCTGTATTGTGATCAAACTTTTCTTCAACTAGGTGGTGATATCTTTCGCCAAGATTCTTCTTCAAGTTACACGGCCACGAACTGCCATTCTTGGAAAGATACCAATGACAAGTGTTTACAGAAACATTGGACAATATCCCGAGGCGACCAAAGTCCCTGGTGTCTTGATTGTAAGGATAGATTCTGCTGTTTACTTTTCCAACTCCAACTACATCAAAGAAAGGTACATTTTTTCTGCAAACTGTGAATTTTTTGAAGAATCTTGAACTATATAGATATCCAGCAGATCATTTTCAAGTAATAAATCGAGCACTTTATTTTCAGGATATTGAGATGGCTAACTGAGGAAGAAGAAAATCTAAAAGCAGCATACTTACCAAATATTCAATTCTTAATAGTTGAAATGTCGCGTAAGAAACTAGTTTTTCCATGGATACCTTTACATGTTGGGTCGTTGAGACTTTCCTCTAACGTATAGTTGCCTAATTGCAGCTGTTACCGATATTGACACTAGTGGAATCCATGCCTTTGAAGAGTTACACAGAAGTTTGCAAAAGAGAGATGTTCAGGTTAGTAAAACTGTCTCCAATTTGTAAGTAATAAATTGCATATATGTTGTAATGCCATCTCAAGGACTAAAAAACTAAATTGACATGGCAGCTTGTTCTTGCAAACCCTGGGCAACTCGTCCTAGACAAGCTATATGCGGCGGATTTCCCTGACTTGATTGGCGAAAACAAGATTTTTCTGACAGTTGCAGATGCTGTTCACACATGTTCACCAAAGTCTGCTCATGAGGTCTGACCTAGTCAGTAAAATGTAAAGTGCAAGAAGGAATAAAGTTTAAGGTCACTACTCACTAGTTCGAATCCCCATATGTACTCAACCTATATATGAAATCAGAAATGTTGGATTTTTTACAAAGTAAGCTAGTTTGTTAGATTGTTTATACATGAAATGGCTATGTCTTGGATATAAGAGAACAAGAAACTGTAATTTTGCTTCTGTCTATTGATGCTTTTGGATTCTGAACACTATTCTGTTAGACAGTTGTACGTGACATAACCGTTAACAGTTTGTAAGTTGTATAATGGTTTGAATCCGTGTAAAGACATGACGTTCCAATTTTCTACATTTTTGCGGTATCATAGATGTAGATGTTGTCACTTTACCCTATAGATCCATGTATCTCGATAGATTTGAACACAATGTTCTGTTTATTGTACCATATATGTACGTCGAGTGTACTCAATCATCTACTCATCAACATAATCTTCTCTTTCGTTAGACTATTCGTTAACAATCTGTATAAAGTCTGATTTTTATGAAGATCTGTATGACAGAAGTCTAAACTAATAATTAAAAACTATAACTTAGTAATGAAATTATATTAGTGTTCAAATTGAGGTCGAGAATTAAAATATCGGCTGTTCTCAAAACATTTATCGAATCATGTGTTTGTTTTAATTCAAGGTAGTTCAACTGCCACACAGAAATACCATTTTCTGAACAGGACGACCAATCTCATCACATTGTTATCTTGTCGGTTATCAAACATTAACTTGGATTGTATTCAATTATTCTTCGATGTGTTTATTGAAACATTCGTAGAAATACAGATTGTACTTGCAACATTTGGTCAACGGACAAACATAATCCTACATTGTTACAGTTGATTACAACGAGAATCCTGTTTGCCTGTTTGAGGAATAAACTTTTGTCATTTCCAACAATATTGATAAACACTATGTATGCACATATAAATAAATAATTGACAAAAATAAAAAGTATATGCCATTTAAAGCATATCTACATAGTTCTCTGTTGGTTTGAAATTTGCAGACAATAATTCCAAAGTCAAAATGTGTATGAACATCATCAAGCGGATACTCCTAAGAAAAGAGAAGAAGAAAATGAAAAAGAAGATGAAAGAGAAAGTGAAACACGAGAAAGAGAAGGTAAAACGCGAGAAAGATAAGTTAAGGAAAAAAGAAGAACTCGAAAGAAAGAAGAATAAAGCAAAGGAAAGAGAAGAACTCGATAGAAAGGAAAAAGAAGAACGCAAACGAGAAGGTAAAGTAAAGAAACACAAACCGAAGGGAAAAGAGAACAAAAAGATCAAAAAGAAAAGCAATTGTTTCAACATATGAATTTGAATTATGTTTGTTGAATTATGTTTGTTAAAAGAATTGACCATGATATATAATGAATCTAATGTAAAGTTCTTGTAAACACTCAATACAATTTATACTATCTCTACTCTATTTCCTCCCTATCAACACCTTAATGTACACAGGTTCAAAGGCTTCTAATTTGGCCGGAAAAATCTCAAACCGCTGGCAAATTCTCGAACGAAGAACTCCTTGATAATGAGCTACCTATCGATTCCTACTCAATTATCCGCCTGAGTTCTTCAATCAATTTTTTTTTGGCTGCAGGATTCATCTACATAATAGAAGAACACAACAAGTTAAACAAAACAGTGAAATTTGTGTATTTAAAAATGGCAGGTAATCGGGATATTATAGTTTACCTCTTGCAAAAGTGCAGCGACTCCCTGCGGTAAAGCTTGCAGATCGGAAGGTGAACTGCCAATCTTTAATAACTGATTTGATATCTTCTGTGTACGTAGCTCGACTAACTTGCTAGTATAGTTCAATGGATCATCTTTCCATGTGAAAAAGGCGTCGTCATTGACCCACATATCTTCAGATTTTGTGTCCAAAAACCATTTTTTGATCATTTCATGAGCAGATTTGTGTGAAAGCGTGTCACCAGCAGCATCACGTGCACTCTTGATTAGAGAAGCCTCGGCCAGCCTACGCTGAAGCCTTTTGTAGAAGAAAAACCGGGAAATTGCCCAGTCTACGACCTGTTTGACAACACCTTTTTCAGCCATTCGGAATGATGTGTCATGAAGTTCAGCAAACTTTGTAGCGATTTGAGTGTAAATTGGTAAAAGCTGTTTCTCACGGGCTTTTATCTGCTGGGTGATTGCTTGATCGAGCTTCGTTTCTTTAAGTTTTTCTTTCAAATTGCGAATTAGTGGGTCCAATCGACCCATGCAGTCTACAAGCTCTTTATTTCGAAACTTGATTTCAATCATACCTTCGGGTTCAAGAACATTTCCTTTCGCAGTTGTTTCTGCATACATTTCTATATGGTCTGAATTGATTCGACTGTCAACGACCACCCATGCACCACCTCGAAGCTCACCTGTTTTTGGAATGTAAACAAAAACTGGCTGTTTATAGGTTCTAAGATTCTCTACAATTGTCGACCCCGCTTGTAGAATCCCTTCAAAAAGGTCACGTTGACCGGCTGAAAACCCTCGCCAGTTTGCCATGATGAAAAGGGGGAGCTCTTCTCGATTAAAATCCATCAGCGCTTGAGCTGTCTTACTAGCAGAATCCGGGAACCATACCTGCCCAGCTTGAGGAACTACACGTTCATGTGAATCGAGCTGCCCAGGATCCGCAGGTATAACTTGCATCATCGTTTGCGTCTCAACAGCAACAACCCCTACCGGGATCCCACCGAGTTTCGCCCTACCTGTTACAACTGTCCTTGCCCAGCCTTCCAACGTCTCCACGAAACTGTTTCTGTCAAAAATCCCACCAACCCATTTCCCGTTACCATCCACGGTCCCACAAATGGCTGCCCTGGGATCACATGAGTTTTCGGGCAGGTACTCGACGGGCCTGTCTGGTGGATCCATGGGCGGCAAAACAGGAAGTGGACCACCAACGTAAGGTGGAACATAGCTCAACCAGTTCAAGATAGCCGAGACACCTTCCAAATCATCAGATACCGTTTGATGAACAACGCCATTCGTGGCCATAATTTTAGGTCCACCAAGTTGCATCTGCGAACTATAAACCTCTCGGCCCAAAAGCTTGTTTAGTGCAGAAAACCCAGTCAAAATAATCGGTTGATCAAGCCTTTGTATGCATCGCATCCCAAGGCGGGCCAGATATGCACCTATCCCAACAGTTCTTCCGGTCACGTAGGTTAACGTAAAAGTTTCTTTATATGCCTTCGAAAACGCCCCGGCAATTGCCCCACTACCACTCAAATTCTCAACCCCTAATCCATCCTCTTTCCCGACAATAGTATCAATGACCCATCTCGTTTCACCACTGGATAGACGAATTTCATGTGCTATTACTGATGATTCCAAACGAGTGTAATCTTCGGGAGTTAGATACAAATACTGAAAGCCGGAGTCGGGAGTCGACTCATCAGACCACCCAATTCTAAAGCTGGATCTGACCTCTTCGGCCACCCCGATACGGGCCCCCGAGTTTGCCGCCAGGTAAATGAGCGGCATTTTTTTGGCACAAGCAAGCTCAGTGACCGCCTCAAAAAACGCATCCTCGATAGGACCAAAGGATCCGTTTTTAAATGTGACGTCATTTGCAACAACCAAAATCGTCCTGCCATCAGGAAATTCTGGTGTGCAGAGGTCCATAGTCCACGCTACCATTCCCACATTGTTTTGTCCAGGCTCGCGCGTTACTGGCACAAGTGGAGTGCCCCATAAACCTCTTCGGTCAGCAAACACAAGCTCCATCGCATTTACAAGTTTTCCCTTGGGCCTGCTAACACCAGGCAGTTTTGATAACCAGATATTCTCAAGGGCTGCTTCAAATGCCTGCAAAATACAAGTATGATCAATAAGAACAAGTACTGTGTATAAAATAATATAGCAAATGCATATCTGACTTAGAAAGGGACAAACGGTGATTTTACCAGTGCAAAGTCGTAGCAGTAAGTAGTATTGCTTTTCCTGGCGACAAGACGCTTCTGATCGAGTAATCCCAGAGGCTGAAAGGGTGTGTTCACCGGCACACCATGTAAAGGTCCCAATGTAGAGGGAGCATGATACACTGCCTTGTGTTTAACAGTATCTTCTACTTCCCGATACACCTAAATACAAATTATAACAATTCACTGTAGGTAAAAGATTTCGAGTATGGTCAAATGTCTAAAAAAATCCGTTTAATGACTTACATGTACATTGCAGGTGTGCCCAGTCACATTTGTGACCACCACCCTCCAAACACCGTTGGCTTCACCAGATGATGCCATACAAAGCTTCACTTCCCACTCAAAAACACCTAACCGGTGCATCTTTACCCCAACCATCGAATGAAGTTCACGGACCAACTTCACCAAAAGTGTCTCAACCACACCTTCTTCTTTACCAGAATCTAAATCCACTCTCCTGTTTACAACTTGTGAACATTATAAATTTATCCATACACATCTAATATGTTTCACAAAGAGAATGGGAATGCTTACTTGGTATATGGAACAAGATCGTTTATTTGTTGTTCTTTCAATATATAGAGGTACATATGAGCATGGTCAGACTTGACTATAGCATTATGAACATGAAGTTCCAACTCCTCCATAGCAGTCACTAAAGATCTCAAGATACTCCTTGATGTAAAAGGTAAAGTTAACTGAGACCGTGGTTCCACAACTTCCGAATCTTGGTATCCTGAGGGCAAGAACCATTCTTTTGTTGGGTGCCTTACAAGAGTTCTAAGAAACATTCTTTGAACCGGAAGTGGTTTAGCATCAACAGTATACATGTGCCATTGACGGTCACGTGATGGAGTGTACTTTACATTCTCATAGCCCTTAAGCTTGTCCTAAAAAAATAATACACTTATAAAATATTGTTCTTTCGTATTATCATGAACTTATTGGGCGTGTTAAGAGTACAAACCAGTTCAAGATAAATCGATAATGGAGGCTCCAAATGACGCAATGATGGCTCTTCGATATAATAATTATTCTTTTCTGACCAGTGAAATGAGTGTCTCATCGGGCCTCTACCTTCGTCTCTTTGTATTATACAACTTACAACTTCATATCCTGCATTTTTTAAGTTCAAGCTTATTTCTTTCTCTTTGAGTATTTTTGCTAACTTGTTGACCCTCTCTTGAGCCTGATCCTCATCGCCGCTGCAGTTTAGAAGATAACATGTCCATTAATTTCAGATCATCGGAAAATTATATCCATCAAACTTATCCTTTGGTAAACATGGCAAATATCATGGCCTGATATTAGGCCCATTTTTCCATTTTTATCCCTATACCATGGCATATCATAATGTCATGAGATGGTTAGTTTGATGTAAACTGCGAGTACCTTTTTGGTAATTTAAGGTTGGTCTCCTAGTTATCACAGCCATTTATATGTATGTTTGTACTTGGTTGATAACAGGTCAAACAGGTAATATGATAGTTGTTGTAAATATCCAAAATACATTAAGTAGTTGGCTAAAAGTTACTATAGGCAATATTATATGTATGTTTGTAATTAGCTAAAAGTTAATAAAGGAAATACTATAGTTGTTGTAAGCATCCAAAATACATTAAGTACTTATATCATTGAAAATTTTAATAAAATGGGAGCGGATTTAATCTGACCCGTTTTGACCCAAATCAGTTTAGGCATGCTATCCAACCTGTCTGTTTTGACACTTTAGCATTAGTACATATAAACAACTTGGGTACAATGAGTTGTTTTATTTCAACTTTTTGTACTAAATGGTATTATACAAATTCAATACATACTCAAACATTTTTCTTAAAGTATGATCAAGATGAAACATTGTATACCTGTCTTGAAGCAAACTCATTTGGTTGTTGATGCCTACCAATGCGATATGCATCATATAACCTTGAATACTTGGATTGGCAGCCCCATTTTGACTTGTGCCATGATGCTTATAAGTAGTTTCTTTAAGAGCTGCACTTATGACATCAGGTAAAAATTGAAGAGATCTAATAATAACCATAGCTCCCCATTTCTTATCTACCAATTGTGTATCAATGGTTTCATAATCAGACACATTAACAGCTTCAGCGTGTCCATCCATGAATTGCCATGAAGCAATAAGCCCGGATCTGTGCCACTGCATCTTAACACTCCCCTTCACGAGATATGGCTGATAACAGATATGAAGTGAGTGGTCAGTAAACCTCACTTGACTTTGGCTTGTAAGAAGTGTATATAACTGGATATATATTTACATCACAAGATTCTTTTCTTTAGCAATTCATGAAGAGTGTAGTAGACATATACAAGATAGTGGAACATTTCCAGCCAGCTAAACATAAAATATACATTAGGATACTCAGACACATTTCATCACTTTTTATATATTTTCATATTGATTCAGTTAACAACTTTCTGCCTACTACAAAAATAGCTCAAAAAGGTCTGAAGTCGAAATACACACCCTGTATAACAATATAAATTGTGGTGTTTGAAAAATATGTTGATCATTAATCAAACTTAGGACTCCTTTAACACAGGAATCTTGTGTACCTATATCAAGATCATTGCTCTGGCCTTGTTGGGTAATGTTTTTGTCTTCTTTTTAAACATTTACATAAAAAAAAAAAAACAAACAAGATCTGGATAGAAAAGCCAAGGTATTTGGCACAAAAGATTCAGATGAAAATCAGTTTAAGTAGTTTTATGAACAGTGTAATTCAGTAAGAGATGAAACAAAGTGTTTTAAATTTAATTGCCATGAAAATCACTACTCAGCTCACACTCCCAAAATGATGCATACAATGTGAGTGTTAGCCTTCAATTGAAATTATAACTATGATTTTATCTTTATAACATTCCAAGAAATTTGCTTCAGTCATAATGCAGACTCCAGTTATGTGATACAAATTAATTTTTTTTATGAGATAACCAAAAATACCTGATATAGCCTTCGAACATAGGTCTCAACAACACGCCTTTGAAGGGTGTGATCACTGTGATCAAAAAGACCAACAAGGGCATCTTCGACCGCCAAAGGAGCACTCACAATATCCTCCATTCTTTCGTCAATGGCACTCTTCCTCTTAGGGGTATCTATATTCTCACCTTCTTCAGTAAACATCTCTAACTCAGAAAGACTTCTAGCTATGCTTGAACGAAGTTCACTAAGTTTAGTCTGTTCTAGCAGCTGGCTTGCCTTCAATGCTAACTATTAACAAGAATTGAGAAACACAAACAAGTATTAGCGTAAAAAAGATTTGGAAGAATATTCAAACTGGCATGAGGATGTCAAATGACAATATTGACCTCAGAATAACTAGCGTGGTTCAGTTGAGAAAACCGTATCAGTTTTTCCCTATAGGCGGCTGGATTAGGGTAAACCAAATGCTCCATCAGTCGTAGTATCAGTTTGTTTTTAGTCTTAACACCCTGTGTCGACATAAAATAGGTTGTTAACTTAAACAATTAGAATGGAAGATACAAAACAGTGGAATTTACATACCTGATGTGAAAGCACGATGTTGACAACCCTCGACAGGTCCTTCTTGTATTGTTGTCTAAGACGTTCAATTACATCAGCCTGAAACATTAAATCATGTCCAGAAACAAGTCAAATCATGTCATTTCTTGAACAGGTTGCTTGACCAGAAACACTAATCCCAGAAACTTTATTTTTGGTCAGGTACTTAACTTTATAATAATCCAAGTTTTGGAAAAGTAATTTGTAGGGTTTAATGCATTAATAGCTACACTTTGGTTGACTTTTTACCAGTTATAAGTAAATAGGTTTTTAAAACTACGGTAGGAATGTGTTAACCTTGAAAAACATTGGGCTGTGTAGTGTCAAAAGATAAAATTAAAATAAAAAAACTGTTATGGTAGTACATGCCCAATCAGATATCCCAAAAAAAACATGGATCAACACAGCAAAAAAAAAGGCACCTGAATGTTGTCGCTAAATAGCTCTTCAACAGATAAATACGCTTCAAAAAGAGCATGAACGATCCCACGCGCATGACTCTCTCTGCCACCTTCGTAGGACTTGACAAGACTCATTAATGGCTCAGCAAGCCTTTCTTGGGCTCCCCTTTCCTTTTCCGGGCACATTTCAAGATGTGTCTGTGCAGATAGCATTACAATATTACATCTTTGAGTATGAAAGTGTATATGTATCATAAAAAGAAATTATTAATCGCAAACTAACTTCAAGAATCCCCCGTAATAATTTGGCGGGGAAATCAATAGCTTGTTGGGTAGAAATTCCTTCGTACTCCTTAAAATTTGTTTCCAACTGAATTTACAAATAACAGAATTAGAAAAATACGTAAAGAAAAGAAAAATAGATAAGAATTGTAAGATGTAAATTTGCCTTGTTTTTTAAATCTTTAGGAAGTCGATTGGCTAGAACTGCAAAGCATTCTTGCCACTGGAGGAAAGGTAGCTTGGGATTATCTAGGCAACGAAGAAGGTTTTTGACAACCTACAATCAAAGGTTAAACTTGTTAACAGAAAAACAACTTCTTTTCGAAACTGTAAAAACCTTATACGCCGAAAAGATTACTTCATCGATATCATGATCATAGCCTGCAAGAATCATTCGAGCGGCACTTAGAGTTGCAGCACACTTTTGATGAACTTTATCTGACATGGCAGTTGGAGACCCAAGAAGAGGAAAACTTCCATGGAAAGGCTCTGCTTTTCTTACAGCTGATGGGTCATCAAGATCAAGCCTTGCTATAAGCTCACCAGCCTACAAATGAAGGGGTTCATAACCGCTCAAATAAATAAACTATTTTTGTTTTGTGGGTCCAAAGTGTATGATTTAAAAGAAGACGAAAATGGAATAAAAAAATAGAGAAAAAGGGCTAACATGCATTGCTTGACCTTCAGACATCTTAAACTGTATAACTCCAGAAGCCGGTGAAAGTAGCGGCATACACATCTTCATGACCTCCACCTCAGCATAAGGTGTGTCAGCATCAACATGGCTACTATCTGAGACTAAGTATCTTAGAAGTTTGCATGGTGTTTCGGCCACCAGCTTGGAAGGATCATGATCATTCTAAAAAGAAGAAATGCAAACTTAAAATCCACACAAGCAAGGATAAGGTATAGGTAACAAAGTGAGAGATCCAATCAGGCTGGGTGTCAGATCTGGTTCAGGTCAAAACAGGTATTTTTGTACAGTACAGGTTGGGTTGATTTTGGATTGAACACAAACACTTTTTGTATAAAAAGTAAAATTATTTATGTAAACCAGTCCTCCGAATATAATTATAAAAATGACATATTTTGAACAGAAAAAATAACCTTCTATATAAATAATTTGGAAGGTTTGTGTGTTGAATACACACAGGCCACTTGCCACCTATTTGACCAGTTTCCTTTAGTTTTTTCTATTTAACCCGTTTGACACTTTAGATCTTAAATATGACCCAAACTGACTAATTTAAAAATAGATGAGTAAAAGTTGCCACCACTACAACAAAAGTTAACAAAAAAAGTTATTGGCACCTGAAGCAAACATGTCCGTCCATCAATGAGGAGACGAGTACCAGCGGCTTCTTCCTCAGCGTATATAATATGACTATTCCCGTCCAACTACCACATTAAATCAACCAGTCAGATATCATTGTGTTATTGGTGTATATAACAATTTGCTTTGAAAGTGATTATCCAATTAATGCAACTTCAAGTCGCAGTAATCACTTTCAAGTGTTCGGGTAACCCATTTCAGCTACGACTATCAGTTTGTAACTAACTACAAGAAAACTGATTATCAATTGGTAAAACATAATTTCTTGTATATTCTGTTATACCCATTACTTTCTTAGATAGTAACAATTTATGTAACACTATAGCGATTATCATTTTGATTCACAGATGCATTCCAATGTTAAGATGCATGTTATTCATACACATTGTGGAGTTCTAAATAACCCAGGAAACGAAAATGAATCATTATGAATTACATACCTGCATCAATAAACCCCCGTCACGTAGAGTATGTATTTCTGCTTCAATCTCAGATTGGTTCATTTTCAATCTATAACCTCCAGGTCCTCTTTTTACCATATCAATCTAGAAACAAATACGAGAATCAGAAAAGATAAATTAATAATATAGTTATACACACAAAAAAATCCTAGTAGCTTGTGTATCTTATTACTCACTGTGTATCTGCTCCCCTCAATATTCAAAGTAACTTGAGAGTTGACGAGTGATATATGCTGCAAGTAATGAAACATTGATAAGTAAAGCAAACATAACGATCTTTAACCAATTTTTATAAAAACAAAACCCAAATTCTAAATGTCAAAACCCATGATACCTTTGGAGGAATTTGCCCCTTTTCAAGATAACCAACATAGTCAGAGGCCATAGCTGCACTTCTAGCAGCGGCTTTCTGAGGTCAACAAAAGCCGATAGTAAGTGGAAGTGCTTCAAAAGATCATACATAATAGAGAAACCAGATTGTGACATGGAATGACTTACGTAAAGAGCTCCCCCAACTACCGAAAGATACCAAGGAGGCCTTTCTGCTCTAACCCTCATCGCAATTCGGCTATCTAACCAACCCGTGTGTATTTTGTTGTCTCTATAATCTGGAGCCTACATGTGCAGAAATAAGAAAGAAAAATCAAGAATGTGAGAAGTTCACACTAATAAGTGTCAAAATACAAAAAAAGAGTGAAAATTTAATAAATTTCTCTACACATTATGGCGTGTATTTTTCTTCGCCCAATGTGATGTGTGTACCTTCTAAATCTATATATTTTGAAGAATACATGGGAACCCCTGTGGTACCGCCATCATATGACCACATGCCCACAAATGAAGACTAGAGGTCACAAGTTCAAAACTTGCCAAAGGCAAGTGGACAAACTATATCCTGTGATCCCATGTGTGAGGAGGGCAACTTACCGTGCATTAGTTCTATGCAGTGTGTGCTCTGGGTACCAATACGGTAGACCAGAGGGTTCCCACCCATTTACCCTCTTGTTTTACATGGAAAAAATATAATTCAATTGAATTAAATGAATATTATAAAAAACAAATTTAACTCTAAAGCCCCAAGTTGCTCACATGTAATAAATCAATTGTATAATCAACATTAGTGCGCATTTCGCCACGAATTTGAATTTCCTTCAGCCCAAGAACCATATTTGCAATAGCCAATGTTCTTGACTCTCCAAATGCAAAAACATGACCTGAGGTATGTAAAAAACTAAAATGAGATAACAAACATCTTGGCAGCGATTCTCGTACAATTTAACTACGCTAACGATCGGAGATTCAAACATTTAATTATTTAAACAGAACGCAAACAAGGTTAGGCCTTTACCGAATTGAGAATCTGAGAATTCATGAATGCCTCCTCCAGACTGCAAGAGTCCAAGGTGTTAGCAAGTAAAAACTTTAGTTTGGCAATCAAGCAATTACATAAATGTCTATAGATGGGAAACAAGAGTACCTTGACAGAAAAGTATGCCCATACGTTTGGCTTGCTTTTAAAACTTAGCTCCTAATGAGTTGTCAATCAGTATGCTATATGGTCAATACTTATAATATTTGGTATTTACGTGAGGGTGCATTTCACAAACCTGAACTTTTCCACTAGTGGGCTTAAAACCATCATCCGGATCTTCACTTGTTACACGTACAGCAACACAATGACCCTTCGGCCTAACTGACTCAGCGTGATCAAAGTCAAATGGGGTTGCAAGAACAGATGTTCTCCTCCAAACATCATATCCTCCACCATTTTCCTTTCCATAAAACCGTCTTATTTCTAAAGCAAAGCAAAAAAGGTTCAAAAAATACTCCTAAATAGGCAGAGGTCTTTTTATAATTTTCAATGACGAGTGCTAGGTAGACAAGTATGATGGCCAACAATTGTCAACCGTTCATTACATTTATGAGTTATTCTGACATATTACCTGGAATTTGCCAAAGCGGAATGCCCATTCCAACCGCAACTTGTGCTGCAGGTAGATTAACTTCCGCTATCCACTCAGTGACAGGATGTTCAACCTAATACAAAGGTGTCATATATGACTGAGAATGAATCACATCTAGTGTCCTCTAACATACAGCACCAAAAAAAAACAAACACTTGTACCTGTAAACGGGGATTGAGCTCCAAAAAGTAATAATCTCCGGTTTCCATACTGTACAAATACTCTACGGTTGCAGCTCCAACATAATTAACCGATTTGGCTAATCTTCTTGCCGCTTGCTCCAATTTTTTTATTGTGTCAGGGGGGGCTATAGTTATTGGCCCCTCCTCAATAATCTTGAAATTATCAAAAAGAAAACAATGATTAAAAACAAGATAAAAAGAAAAAACTGAACTAAACAAATGAATCGGGTGTACCTTTTGATGCCGCCTTTGAACACTGCAATCCCGACTATGTAAAGCCGCTACATTTCCATGCTGATCACAGAGGAGTTGTACTTCTAGATGTCGGCTCTATTTTCAGACAACAAAAACTGCTTTTAGGAAGAAAAAATGATAAATGCAAATTACGATTAGAAAGATATTAGAATGTTTTCTCACCTGGGAAGCAACTTTCATAATAAATATGGGGGAACCAGGGACTTCACCCTGAACTTGCTTAAAAAGTGTCTTGACTTCTTCATCATTATGCACCTACAGATTAATGTGGTTATCACTTCATTCTACACTTTTGAAACAACTTCAAACGGGCCTTGACAACTTAACATAAAAACTATTCTCAAATGTAAGGAAGCACATTTTAATAAAGATACTGGTCTTTCGGCATATACAAAACATATATGTATCTATATATATAGTTACATATATATAATATATATATACACATATATCTATTTATATACCTATATATTAGGCTGAACTATTTAAAGCTAATATGAATTTACCTTTCTTCATCATCATCGTCATCATAATCGTCATTAACATCATCATCAGAAGCTTGGATATATATCTTTACATATATCATCATCACGAATCTGTTGGTTTTGATCCAAAATATATGTATATATATATATATATGAATAAAAATCAAACAAACCTTTCAAAACCACATAAGCTATAAGAATAAAAATCAGACTCTTGAATCACATACACCTTCATCTAATTCATGTCTCTGCCTCTTCCATCTAGCGTTTCTTCCATCAAGAAGTTTTGAAAAGTTATAACATACTTGTACTTGATTTAAACCAACAACGATTTGATAT
>JANDBE010000015.1:1604104-1614983 GCA_024320915.1 Erigeron philadelphicus
GTCGAAACAAATTTGATATATCAAACACGTATACATATGCTGATAATTGTTACTATTATTTTGACGGATATTACAATTAGTTTGTACACTCAGTTGTAAAATCTATACGTTATGGTATATTTATCAAAAATTATGGTACGAATACATCTCCCTTAGTTTATACATTTATATCACATCATGATATAAGACATAGTGGTTGAATCGACATATTAACTTATTTACCTTCTAAAAAATTAATAAACAAAAACTGTTTGAATAAATATACATAGAAATGACCTTTTAATTTCATCAAAAGACAATATTGTCAAAGACCCCTCAACAATAAATATATGGTTATAGAAATGATCATTGCATGTACTTCAATTTAAAATGAAATGAGTTGTTTAAACTTATGAATAGACATGATAGTTGTATTATATATGCTTAATGTATTTGTTTGTTTGTTGTCCATATTCTTGTCCGTCAAATATTTCATAATTCCTTGTAATAACCATTCTCAAGCCTCGAATTTATCTACAAATTACATCTTCTAAACCAAACCATTTTGCATTGGTATATAAGTACTCCTATTTTCTCAACTACACACATTGTGTTCCTAGTTTAAGGTAAATAACAAAATATCATATATGGTATACGTGATGCATGTTTGCTATATTTCTTTTTAATTTATTACGGAGTACTTGTTTTCGGCTTTTCGCACTACAGTTTAAATGTGTCCAAATTGATTTTGGAGATAGTGCATATGAAAAATGTCACGGGTAACAACAAGGATAGAGTCCTAGTAGTTTTAAATTCTAGGAGCAAACAATTTAACCCCTTGGGACTATGGAGGTTCACCCGCGACGATTCTGGGCTACCGATAAAGCGGGTAGTTGTCTTGGGATTATCTAGCTTGCAAAGCAAGTTGGATAAGTAGGTTAGCAAAAAACAATTATCACAAATTTAAATAAACCGTATCTAGAAATGAAGTTGGATCATTTGGTTGGGCTACCATGTCACCATGAGACAGTCTGTCTGCGTGCCGGCCCAAGGCTGTCTCTCATGGGCCGGTCGGGATTGCTTTGGAATCAAACTTTTGGAACACCAAGATAAATCTTGCTATAAGTTGTAGAGTTTAGATTTTCTCAAGATAGTCTCCCATGTCCTAATGAATATCTAGTGATGATATTTGATCGTAAATACGCATTTTTATGTGGTAGAAAATTGTAGGTTTTTAACAAATTGCTACTATACTTTGGTGGTCATATTTCTTGGCAAAAACATTAATTTGAAATGAATTGCTTCGACTTTGGTATGAACTATGTAGTGAAATAAATGTGTCTTTAACCAAGTAGATCTCAATGTTACTAATGGAAATAGTTTCTAATATTAATTTCAAATGGGTAATTCCATAAGATTAGTGGTCTTTTCATGTATCAAACATGTTATTTCACTACTGAAAACTTACAAGGGTCTTTTTTATTTCTCAGAATGGCCGCGACAGCTTTTCAACAGGCTATTGGTACTCTGCAGCCTCATGGTTACAATACTAACTCTTCCTTTCCTCGTGAACATGGAAATGTGTCTATGAGGTTGGTCCCAAAAAGATTCAAGGTAGAGATTGGCGGGTTATCAAGAAGAGCACGCTCTCAAAAGAGAACTTCTGGTTTAATTCGGGCATCTGCTTTTCAGACAAGCGTATGCAATTTAGTTTCGAACCCATCAATCAACGTCCCAAAGGAATCTGATTCTCCGAAAAAATCAAGTATGATAGCGTCTTTTTATCATATATTTGAGTAAAATCTAAAATGTTTGGCTATATGTCAAGTATCAACAGTGCATTTGTTTGCTGTTTAGAAAAAAAAGTATCAAAAGTGCATTTAGTAGACAATAATACAATCTTCTAAAGTCAATCTATGTAATTTCCTTTTGTAATGATGATACAATCAAAAGTATCAAAAAGTATCAACAGTGCTTTTGTAAGTAATTATTTTCAACATGATGGTTATTTCAGGAGAAGCCGCTTTGATTCTGACTAGACATGGTGAGTCACTATGGAATGCAAAGAACTTGTTTGCAGGCTGTGTTGACGTGCCATTGACACAAAAGGGTGTGGAAGAAGCAATTGAAGCTGGCAAGAGAATAAGTAATATACCCATTGACATGATTTTTACGTCTGCACTCATTCGTGCACAAATGACTGCTATGCTTGCCATGACTCAACATCGACGCAAAAAGGTATTGATAGATACATCATAGTATCATACCTTTTAATCATACATAAATCCACCATATATATAGATCAAGTTTGTCGACATATCTGTAGGTGCCAATTGTCATGCACAACGAAAGTGAACAGGCAAAGGCATGGAGTCAAATATTTAGTGAAGAAACTGAGAAACAGTGTATCCCTTTCGTGACAGCTTGGCAACTAAACGAAAGAATGTAAGCGTTTTAATTCTTTTCCATGCTTTCCGTTTGTTGTCATCCTGATTGTTAATCTAACTTACGCATTCAGGTATGGGGAACTTCAGGGTCTAAATAAGCAGGAAACTGCAGATAAATATGGAACAGAACAAGTTCAGCAGTGGCGTCGTAGTTACAATATACCTCCACCAAATGGCGAGAGTTTGGAAATGTGTGCTGCAAGAGCTGTTGCATACTTCAAGGAACATGTAAAAATGATTTTCGGTTGCATAAACTCAAATGAAAGGTTCTTTACTAGCTAAACTTTGGCTTAACCTTCGATCTTTTTCAGATTGAACCTCAATTGCAAGCCGGAAAGAACGTGATGATTGCAGCACATGGAAATTCGTTGAGATCTATAATAATGTATCTCGATAAACTTACTTCTCAGGAGGTTTGATTCTCTTCTCAAAAAAGAATTATTTTTCAGTCATATTAATGATCTAGTTTTTATAAAATATTTTTAGAACGGGCAAAATAGTGGTCTGGGTCAACCCAGACTAACCCATTTAGACCCTTACATGAATCACCTGTTTCACCATGACCCAATCCGCCTATAGTTTGCCCAAAATCAGATTGTTCCGTCTGGGAATCATGAAAGTTAATATGTTCTGTATTGTTAGATTGTAAGCTTGGAACTATCAACTGGGATACCGATGCTTTACGTTGTCAAAGAGGGAAAATATATCAGAAGAGGAAGTCCGGCAGCACCAGATGAGGCTGGCGTTTACGCTTATACTAAGGTTGTAAATACTTTTCCTTATGAGCAAACAGAGTAATCACTTCTGACTAACGTGTCCGTCTTATGAAAATTCGAACATTTGGTTCTTCTCGTAATATAACTGAAAAGTTTGAGTACCGCTTAAACGTCTGACAGACCCCTACTTTGACAAAATTAGGGAATGTTATAGACCATCACTAGAAACAAGTAAGTGTATCTAGTAAATTTGCTAAATATCAACATTGCAACTGTTATAAGACATCCTGAAACAAATCGATTTATGGAGTTGATATGTAGAGGTACCAGTTGTGGCCCGTTTGGTTATGAATGGGATTGTTCATGTTGTGTATCATCTTTAACACATCTAACGGATAAAATCATAAAGACTCGGCTAAAAAAAATGCCAAACCAGGATGTATTTCATGTATAAAATTTAAAATTGAACATTCTAGACAAGCACTGTATTGGGCCACTGACCCATAACAAAAGTTGCCTGGTTTGACTGAACATACAAAACCCTTTTGTTCATCACAAATGAGAAATACATAAACAAGAATGGAGAAAAATCTGATGTCTAGTCATAGTGATGTTTCTTGAATACCCGAAACCAAAATTTTTGCCATGTGTGTAAGAAAATAACGACAGATTTTGATGAGAATTTTTACTTCTTATTGCAGCATTTGGCCCGATACAGACAGAAGTTGGATGAGATGGTACATTGATAAAGCTAGAAGCTTTGAAACTTGTCGAAAAATCTTCACCAATCTAGTGAAGTTAAAATTAAAGTTCTTGAAGTTCTTTACATATCATTTTTACATCAAATTGACTTCAAAGACCCATAGAAAATAAAGGAAACCTTGGTATGTCGTATAGAAATCTTTATACGTTGTATTCTTTCTTATTGGAGAACAGGTCGATATTGTAAGTAACAGACAATTGTTTTAAAAGTGCCCATGAAATACAGGTTGCTTAATATGTTTTTCGTCATTTTGGTTCTGATATTTGAGATTTTATGCCTAGTCTTTGTGTTTTACTGTAAATTTTTTTTCTTCTAATAGTAGGAAAATTAGTAACTTCAAAAGAATCAAGGCTACAAACACTTCTGATATCATCTCATGATAACAATTCAACAATCTAAATACTTCATCAAGGGAGAATGTACTTGTTTGGCCTCATAACGACGTCGTTTTGATAACACATTTAAATTTTAATACCTGAAAGAGACATTCGAAAAGGTTCGACAATGGCCTAGAAAGGACATAAAAGTCCAACGGTTAAGGACAAATTAAAAAAAAAATAATAAGACGACAAAAAAAAACATGCTTGAATAGTCGATAGCAAACCACAAGGGTGGCTGGGTGGACAGGGTGGTTATCTATTCAACATTTCTCTTTATACTCGTAACTCATAACTTCCCATCTACTCAACAATTTTAAGGTTTCTACTTTAAAAATTGAGGCTTGGGTGTGTTGCTAACATCAAACTATTTTACTTTAGTTATCAGACAAACTACTTAAATCACTACCCAAATGACCATACAATCTGGAAAACTTAAGTTTAACATGATTTCAGAAGTCCTGTTGACTTGATTTAAAGGTAAGATTGTATTTCAATTTGAAAAGGGGAAGCGACACATCTGATATAGTAGGTCAAAAGCGTATTCTGCTTGGTGCATAACTGCATAATATATAGAGGACAATTTGCATAACATAATAAAGGTCAAATGATCATTCAATAATAACATTTATGTATACTTTACAACAAAACATTACTACGCTTCAGATAAAACAGTTGAAATAACTAGCCACAGATTGGACAACGGCATGTGAACATTTCTCTATATGTTGTAAAAGGTTTTTAAAGGCAAAATCAAGCATGTGATGCACTTACAGAACGAGATACCAGTAACAAGGGCAGTACCGCACTTGGAAAACATGTCTATTCTACTTAAGATAACCTTCAGATTGTGCAAAATATAAAGCTGCAGCAAGTAACAAGAAAAGCAGTATGACCCATAAGCTCATTCCTGCAGAAAAAATGTAAAAGAAACCAAAACATCAGCAAGCATAAGTATGGGCACTCAAGTACGGATATCTACGAAATTGACCACAAACATTTGCTACTAGTTATTATATATATAGGTATATATATATACATGTGTGTTGATTATGATTATTAAAAAAAAAATGCTATTACAATACTAATCTATATCTGTGAATAAAAAGTTTGTGGGTTGTATGCGTTAACGATAAACTTTGGGAAACTTTCACCGTGGTTGACCCATACTGGTTTAGCTTCAAAAAAGAAAAAGTTATTTGAACGTTTTGATGAAAACACTACCCAAATTCATCAATTCATATGTACATGGGTCGAATTTCCACCTCTAATTAACACTATCAGATTGTTAGAAGAGCCAAGGAGTTGCATACCATTTTTCGTATTTTCTTTTATTAGTGTCACTCTGGCACTTGAATCTAAAGATGCAGAAGCCAAAGCCCTGTAGATTTTAAACAAGCTTAAGCAAGATATTTGGAGAACAAGGTTAACCTTCAGATAAATAGTGTTGAAAATAGAGAACGCACCTAGAATCACTTGAGAATGCTAGTGATGTTACAAGCCCGAGATGTGCTTTCTTAATTACAGTATGTACCTTCATGTTACTTGAATTCAGAATAAGAATATCTCCTTCAATGGTACCACTGCCATGTGAATGAAGAAAATTAATATAGGGACAATGAAACTTACATAGCGAGAATGTATCTGCAGTTTTTACATCACATGAGGTATCAAGTACTAGCTACTTCAATCAATCAAGAGACTTCCCATCTAGGCATCTATAGATCACATCATAATCTTACTAGAGGTGGCCAGAGGTAAACAGACCGTATTAGGTACAGGTTGAAACAGGTCAGGTTATTTGAGCAAAAAAATTCTCCGTTATATAAATTTACAAGATAATCAAGGTATCAACCGCGATCACCATAAAAAAGAATACAATTTGTAATATATTAGAATAAAAAAGATTTTGAAGGTGGTAATGTGGTTTGCTAAATAGACTTTGTTCGACCAGCTCGTATTTAGGTAACTTCTTTAATTTACCATTTGACCTGTATGAGAAGAAAAGAACCCAAAGTAGCAAAGGCCGTAATCGAACATTCATAAGTAAATAGATCGGGATTAACGCCTCTACAAAACATTTTTGAGGAAAACTTCAGCATAAGAATTTAACCATCTCATGCTTGTGAGCTATGACATGTCAATGGTCGGGCTTAACGCCTCTCCAAAACATGTTTTACAATCTCATACTTGACCATCTAAAGATTTAGCGAAGATATTTTGAATTTTGAAACAAGGAATCATCAATAAATAAAGCTTACAAAAGAAACAAACCCTTACATGGCCAGGTGCTTCCCATCATCTGATACATTGAAAGCAGATATTGGATCTCGAATAACATGTTTTGAGCTTATCCGTTTCCAGGTTGTGGCGTTCCACTTCACTATACTTCCTCCTCGATCTAGCAAAGTCAGTAAGTCCAAATATCAGTAAAGGGGTTTAATACACATAATAAAGGTTTTTAGGGTACACACAATAGCAAACAGAGCAACATTGAGTACACTTTCATGCACTAATCCCAATATCCCATCAGTTTTTAAAAAAATGCAAAAATTTCCTTTTGGTGATTTCTGAAAACGGATGCAACTTTGCTCTTTTAGGTAGATACCTTTTTTTCCCATTAGGAATAATTTTAACAAGTGTATAGCATGACTTTCCCCCACAAGGCCCTCCATGTCGATGCATGAGGGGAACTTTAGATATGTGAGTAATAAGGAAAACACTTTCATTATCGTGTTTGGTTGTCAAAAGTTAGTAGAAAACGGGAACGGGTACTTATTCACAGGTTATTAGTCAAGTTTAGCCAACATCAATGCAAATTAAAAAAATCAAATAGTTCAGATAGAACCCCAGTAAAAGAAAAAACCAGAAGAATGCCAAACAGTATATGCACCTCTCGTTGCAGTGACATAGAGAACTTGATCATTCCCGCTATTTTGTGAGAATTTACAAAATCCAAAGATTTCATCCTGTTCCAGACGCATGAATGAGATTAGCATCAAATTGCGAAGAAAAAGAGTAATACCAGTAACTTGAACCAATAACTTGCAGTTCATGAAAGGATCTAATTGTTAATTGACTAGCATTAAAATAACGGATTAATTAGACCAGATGGAATGAGATAGTATTAAGCAGTATAAACTTATTGCAGCTTCAATAAGTACATGAAACTTGCTCATGTTTTGAATCAAAACCTCACAAATTACCAAAAACATGTGCATGCTCACCAACTTTATATACATGCAGACGAACCACCAAGAATATTAATGGGTCAATTTAGATCATCTTTTTATTTCAAAGAGTCAAACTAACAGAACTTACTTAAAAATGGAGCAGGTCAAAAGTTGCCCAAAGGTAATTTCAACAACTAGAATATCCTTATATGCATTATTTAAATGCTTCAAATATTGCTGCATATAGTTTTTGTAACTATAATCAATGAATCAAGTAGTCATATAGTCCAAAACAAAGAATAACAAGTGGTTAGATCAACCCACCGGCCCGCAAAAAGTGTCACTCAATTCAACCCAAACAAGTTTTAACCAGTTACTGAACCCGCATATCTTGCCTCTCTACCTGTCATCATGTGTTTATAAAATACATAATTAAGTATACAATCTTACATTTTCTTTTGGTAAAGAGGCTTTGGCTATGGAGGATGAGATATCCCACACCCTACCAGGGCCACTTCCTACCGAGACAAGAAATTTCCCATCAGGACTGCACGAAAAGTCAAGAACAATATTATCAAAAAACATGCAGAAGTGGAGTAGAGATTAAGCCTTATGCACCCATTATAATCAAACCTGAAATCTAAGTTCTTCACAGATGTATGAGCCTTAGGTGCATCAAGAATTAACGACATGCTAGGCCACTTGAACACCCTCAATGTACCATCCTGTACTGCACCATAATTGGATGATTAAAATCCTTATACTGCCTCAAACATAAGACGAACACGACAAAAAGGTAAATTTCCAAGCATTTTCTTTTACTAATAAAGATGGTCAGCTTATTATTGGTGATGGACAATAATGTCGCATAATCTAATGTAGACGAACTTGAGTATGAAAAGAGAAAGCAACCTATAATATGACAAACACACATCCAAAGAAAATAAATGAAACCAAGACCCAGCTCTGTTGAAAGGATATCAAAAACAAGTGTAATATTAGCCCTACCTCACCACCAACTGCAAGTAGAGAACCATCATGGCTAAATGTAACTGCCAATTGTTGCCCAACATCTTCCAATTGGTCAAGTATTTTTTCAGATGGTTTTACACTCAACTTGAAGATATCGTCCTTCTTAAAGGCATCCCATTCAAACCATCTGCATAACCAAATTTGAAACAACAATGTAGCACCAAAATAAATAACATGAAAATAAAGAATTTCACACGGATATTTTTGGTTCTTTACAGATATGGCAAGATAAATCTACAAGCCAAAGCAAAGACCCTATTCCCGTTTGACACTAATCATTGCATAATGTCAAGGAATCTCACATAGTAGACACTGTAGGATCAAGTGTATCACACTCGAGTATCTAATATCAAAGTCATTGCAAGACATATTGAATAACTATAGCTTGATATTAACATTTGGGTGTCTCTTGGGATTCTTGAACCCAATAGTTCACAATTACCTGCAACTTTTTGGCAATGAACATATTACGCCTTCTCCTCCAGGGTGAACAGCGATTCGGTAAGGCAGGTCATCACCAGTTCCATGTTTTTCCACCTTATAAAGAGACTCTAACCGTTAAAAGGTTTCTATTATTTAAACAGCACAAGCAATACATGAAAACACAGAGACGCTAGAATAAAAGAAAGTGTTTGACATATCACTAAATATTTGAAGAAGGTTAAGATAGTCACATTTATCTTGCCAACACAAAATGGGGTCAATATGCCCAAGTAGATCCAGTCCAAGGATGCAATTGAACAATTAACATTCTTAAAAGGGATGACTTGTGTTGAAAACAGATGGTATCTGTAAGTGAGTATAGCCTATCGCGTCTTTTACAAGCCAAAATGCAGTTTAAAGTGTCCATGCTTATTAAGAACGTTTTTGCTTATTATAAGAAAAAAAACACTTATTTTTAAGCCTGCCTTGTTAAAGCAACTACTTGGTAGGCTTCTCATCTTCCGTCTTACACTTAAGCTAGGCGATTGTTGCTTATTTTGAACACAACTTTTAAGGAATAAGCACTAATAAATAGGAACTCCAAAGTTCTTAAACACCCATTTTTTTTAAACGACAAATTTCACTAAGCCAACGCAACAACTACAAGGTGGCACCCCAAATTAGTGATTAAAAACCTATGCCAGATTTTAAACCCGAAACCTCCTAGGGAGGCAAATCATCCTACATCCCACTCGGACCACCCTCTAACTTGTACCTATTTATATACCTCTTTAGACTGATAATTCTAATCTTCTGTCAGGAAAAAATATTTAGTCGTAAGTGCATTTTAATACAAGTACCGATATCTAGAGAACTAGTTGAGCTAAGACAATCAAGTAATCAAATAGCAGATATTAAATCCCTAAGTCACTTTTAGCATCCAAAAGATACAATGTATATGATATCGACAAAAGTAAAGTGGAAAATGGGGAACTCACAGGCTCATCAGAAAGTGAATTCGTGGCGGCATCAAAAACCGAAACAACAAGAGCATTAGGGATGCCACTTCGACCTTCACCGCCACCACCGGAAAATATCAGATAATTCGGTCTAGTATTATCGTCTTCGTCTTTCTTAGGTTCGGCATCATTGGATGATTTATGGAGAGCATTATGGGGAACAAATGAAGCACCATAAAAAGGAACTCCGTATTTCTTGCAACAATTCTCATTCTCCCCCATTATCACTTTTACTTTCTTGTTATTATCGACAACCTATATGAATTACTATATTATGTAAATCTATTATAATAATAACTGATAGAAATTAATTATATATATGAACTTGGCTAATCAAGAGTCAATTTAGAAGCTAAATCAGTCAACCCTAATTTACATGATTTAGATTATTTCAAATGTAAGAAATTTAAAAAAAAAAAAAATAGATTTGAGATCAAATATATAGAGAGAGATGAATTATATATATATATATATAATTTGCAGAATTTACCTGCTGCTTATATGGATGGAAGCCTTGTGAGTGATTCAATTATGGTCAGATTTAAATTTAAATAAATTCTTTCTTAGAAATATATATAGAAAAGAAATAGATGGGGCAGGTTTCAACTTTCAACTAAAAAATGGCTGGCTGCCTGGCTCCACGTAATACAAAAACGGGACAACAGATCATGCCCAATCAAAATGTTCCACGTGGTTCAGATGCTTTCATCAAGCGCTTCATAATTGTAAAGAGAATCGTTAAGATGGCTATAATTGACAAATTGATAAAATTTGGTAAGTTTTAGGCTAATCCTAACATGCCAAGTGTCAAAGTTATTTTTTTGCCAAAAACTAGTCAATTCTTGCCAAAACACATGTTATAGTGTAAATTTATTGCCAATTTGCCAATTGAAAATAATTACAAAACAAACCTTAAACTTTTATTAAACTTAAAAAACACAAACATTACA
>JANDBE010000015.1:1998401-2011277 GCA_024320915.1 Erigeron philadelphicus
TATACAGATATAATTATCTTATATTATATATAAAAGTTGTAAAATGGAATTAATGCTGAGGCTTTAGAATTAAATATGGTCTATAATTTTATTGCTTTGTTAATTATTGTTGGTAGTGATTGGGTTAATCAAAGTGCTAAAGGTATATTTTGGAGATAATAATGGTATGAAATTTTGCAATTATTATTTGATGGTTTGCCGTATGGTTTCTTCCATAGCAATGTCGCTATGAAGTCTGGATTCATGCCTCTAACCCCCACATTCATTCTCAAACACATACTAAAAACATCAAAAGACCCTTCGCC
Organism: Erigeron philadelphicus; assembly: GCA_024320915.1. Taxonomy (NCBI): domain Eukaryota; kingdom Viridiplantae; phylum Streptophyta; class Magnoliopsida; order Asterales; family Asteraceae; genus Erigeron; species Erigeron philadelphicus. The sequence goes on from JANDBE010000015.1 coordinate 1,998,707, forward strand.
CTTTAGTTTCTTATTATCATCAATTCTTCTGCAGGCCATAATCTCGACTCCATCACAGGTGCTTCTTCTTCCTTTGCTCCCTTTTCGCATTCCTTAGACAATGCGTGTGTATTCTTTCAATGTGTTGTTCGAAAGGCTATTAGATTTTTGGATTATACTTTTGTAGATTCTAATATGCAGTCTTATTGGTTGCTTGAAGATTATACTAAAGGTAAATTAGGTTAATTTCCATCTATTTTATTCTCATTACAAAACCAATTCATGTTATGTAACCCAAGTGTTTGATAAAATGCTCAAGAGAAACTAAATTTTGCTAGCCACTTTTTTTGCTATTGATTTTGGATTCAATACATTTAGTTAGATGGGTATTTTATGTAGTGTGGCTGATCATGAAGTAAGATTTTTGTTAATAGTTCAGAGACTACTCTTTTTTATTTGAACAAGAGATTGTTTCACTTTCAGATTTATGAATATGTTTTAATAGTTTTAGACTATGATGCCTTGGGGATATCATGGTTTTTTATTAAATTGTAATAGGCAGCTTTAGAAATAGTTATTAAATTATTAAAATAGCATATCTCATCAATTTTAGTTATCATATATGAGTATAGGATTTAGTCAAATGGTGTTTTGCGAGCGAGACTGTTGCTAAAATCACACATGAGAAGGCGAATAAAAATGACATTCAACAGACATAATCGATTGAATTTTAATTACTATAGTATACGTTAGTGTAGCAGAATAACTATTGAATTGTGTAAAATTGCTTTATATGTTTCTTTGAAGATATCTAAAACTTACAAGTATTTCCTTTGCTTGATTTAAAATAGGTAATCAATATTACATTTTTCGTGTAAAAACATGTTCATGATCCCATGTTAAGATGTCAACGATGTCTTTATTAAGCAACAATTCTTATTATGTAAGTCGTCCGACATCCAGTGTATATACACCTGATTTATTTCATTGTGGTACTCTGTAGCAGGGTTGGAAACTAAAACTGAAGGTGGGTTATGTTTGTTTTGTTTAAGTAAGGCCGGAGGAAGTAGTAAAACTCTGGGATAATTTATAGATGAAGAGGTGGTCCTACAATATATTCAGCCCATTTTCAGTCATCAACCAACCCATCCATGTCGCCACCCCTAATTAATAAGTAACTAAGAAAATCTATATGGCAATAAAAAATTATGTAGTTCTTAGTAACATCTGTTATATGTTTATATGTGAAATATGCTAGGCTGGATAAAGTAGCAAAGATCTGAGATAATTTGGAGATAATTTTTTCGGCTCATTTTCTTTTATGAACCAACCCATCCATGTTGCAGCTCCAGATAATAAGCAACTAATAAAAGTATACGGAAAAAAATGTATTGGGAATTGTTACATTGTGTTAGTCAATATGCGGTTCTCCGAATGACATTCTGCATTAGCATCAGTCTAAATTACCTCTATTTGTACAATGAAAATGGTGTCTAATAACTTTAATTTATGGAGAAAAGGTTATTTTTTGTTTGAGAAATTTCGAATAATGTAATTGTGGTACTGTGATGTTTGTATAATTTAATATTTAATTAATATTTATGTGGTACTGTATGCCTACTTTTGTTTGAGAAATTTGCAATGTAGATTTTGCTTAACAAGTCAGCCTTACCAATACAACATGATTAAAGTGTAATTCACTAAGTTGAGTAATAACCTTAGTTCATTAAATGGGTAAAGAAAAGAGATTTTTACTGTTGAGGCTGCATGAGAATGATTAGTCTATCACACTCAGATTTACATGGCCTAAACAGGGTATCCTTATGAACTTTTGGTGGTTAACTTGGTTTATTAAACCTTATGCGATAATAGTTACATGTCAGGGATAACCACTTATAATCAATGTTGCTTGTAACGTCAGCTGAGATATCATGATCATGTTACTACAAAGTATAGACCCACTCCTTAAAGACGCCCCATTAGTTATAATTGAAAACTCAAATAACAATGAGAGAACTTAAAGCACACATATTATCAAGTTGCCGATTATGAGAGTTTTAACTGTTCACAAGTTGTTGTTCCTAAGTTGTCTGACCCAGAGGTGAAGATGGAGGATACAAAAGCAGTTGCATTTGGTAATGAGTCACATGGATCCTCATTAGCCATCTTGAATGTAACTGAATACAATCTGGAGACTCCAAATAAGTAAGCCCCATATTTGTTCATACCAACTTTTGCATATATGTAATGTGTCTTTATTTATTACCTGAATATAGTGTACCATGATTTAATAGTATGTAATAATTCAGTGACGTTACCCAGGCTGGAGCTGTGATTATGAATGAGGATAAAGGGGTTGGAGATAATGTTGCAACTGATGTGGTTCGTGGGAAAAAGAGGTACATAAGTTGTAAATAAATCTACATATTCCTATTCCGTGTTGGCTAATGCAGGAACATAACTTCGAAAGGTAATTTGAAGAAACAAACTGTCAGAGATGGTGAGAAATCTTTCAAGTGAGAAAATGTCACCTAAGATGAAGTATTGGTGGTTCTATTATTACTAAGTTAGGTGCTATATTATGAACTCGCTTTGTTTTTCCTACTTTTTGAGCCCTTTAAGTTTGAAGTGAACTTCTGCACGTTAATGCAGTCTTTTTGAAATAAATTTATCATTGCACTACATGTTTTTGGTTTGACATTATGCATTTCCACCTCAATTACCATAAATAACAAGTTTGTTACCCCATATTCGTTATCTGGAAAGCTATTATGCATACTTATTTGTTATGTTGTGTCATTTTTGTTAGACGGTCACTATGGATGGGTTGGCTTATAGATAAGTATCTGGTTTATGACCTCATTTGTGTTTTATAGTTGGAAAAAGTGACTGAATGGATCTGGTTACAAATGACAGGATATATAGTCTCTATATAACAACTGTTTGTATTAAGTTATATGTTTCAAGTTGATAATGCTTCTGCACTTGGGAAAACATCATTGAAATTTTGAAACTATACGTTGGTTCCTATGGTTTAAGTAGAGAAAAGAAATATGGATGGGTTGTCATTCAGAATATATAGCCTCCCTATATCATGGTTTGTGGTATCTCATTTTACTTACACTCTAAAAAGTATACTTGATAAAATCTACAATCAAGAGTTTGTAAAGGCAAGAGTTTTGAATAGTAGTTACTGCTGCTAAATCTATTCACTCCATTTTTCAGGAAGATTCAGTTATGTTTGGACTTGCATATGTCGTGGCTATCATTTCATTGTTCGACGAATACACTAATGACTTGCTTTATTTAAGGGAGGGATCGTGCTTCCCAAGGTACCATCATGATTCTTCATGTTGTATAATGTCGCAAAATGGATGGGTTACAAATGGGTCACAAGGGTTCAAATAAAAGTGTGTTATCATCTATTACTGTTGAAGCGGGTTCGGTTGAGATGCTACATGTGGAAACTTCATTTTGTCGATCTTTTGCTTCATTTATAGATAGTTAAATGCATTAAGTAGGATTATCAAAGCTATATTTATTGACTATGATTTTATGAATAAGTATAGGAAATTGTATGCATTATTAAGAGAATTTTCCAGTTCATGACTATTTGACCCATTTATGATAAAACATAACCCAAATGAACACACTCAAACGTAAATGAGCTGAGTTGAGCGTCGCTCCCTTTACATTATATCGATGTTATGCGTCTGTCCAATGGCTGTTTGATCGGTTTCATGATGCTACTTCAATGTCAGACCGAGATACCGTGAGCATATGCATACTTCTGCGGGTCGGAGATTGGAATTCGATTGGTAATGATATCAAGAACGAAAAGGGAAGCTTCAGAGGTTCTATGTTGATTTCACAGCGTTCGAAAACCTTAAAGCAAGCACTCTAACAGTACACACCTCTACAGGTAAGTCAGTAATTGTGACACTTTTGTGATTTTGATCAATGTACTGTCTTTTATGATTTTACATGGTTTGGTAGATGTGGGACTGGCTGTTCAAATCATGTGAGGTGAATGGGAGGATACTTCTTCATGATGGTTAAATAGATGTTAAAGACATCGAAGAGTGTATTTGTATTTTAATTCTCAAAATACAAGTGAGGCATCATTTGGATTTAAACCCACCCCTGTTGCTGAAACAGAGTTGGAGAAGATAAGGACCATGAACGTAGGTTAGCTAAGCAGTTATTGAAATGGAGACTATTTTAGAATCTAAAAAGCAACATGGAGCAAAGGTTGTTAGGGATGCTGCTGCTGCTGTTGGGTGAGTTCAATAGTCAAGGACGCTGACTTTACCTGACGATGGTGTATATATGGGTTTACAATAAGTTTTGGGTTTTTTGATTTTGGACACACATCTGCTCTCATAAATGTGCTTATATATTAAATGATGTTTTGATTCACATCTAAGGTATTATCGGTTGGTTATATTATTCTTAACTATTTGTCTCCGTTTGTTTTATCTATATGCAGGACCAACAAAATGCACAATGCATATAGTATACACATATCAAGCGAGACACCCAAGCAATTGATGATGACACTCACCTGCATATAGTATACACCTGCAATCGCTCCTGGAACAAACCCGACCTCACTGAAGACAAAAAGTTCAATGCTTATATTTTGAATGATGTTTTAATTCACATCTCAGGTACCAACCGTTGGTTATATTTCTCTTAACCATTTCGCTCATTTTTGTTATTAAACCCTAAATAATTTCATGTCGCTCTAGGGTTTAATCACAATACCTCAAATTTCTTCTTTTTTTTATTACAGATAATTGGACTTCACTGATAATCTAATTACATAAATACATATTTAGGTAAATATAACAATCTGGTGTATTTGTGCACTTAGTTTAAATGGGCTTAGTTAAAAGGGACTTTGCCTTTTGTAGTTACATCAACTATTATAAATTTTAGGCCCGAAAGAAGAATGATTTGTCATTTGAGATAACATATGGCTTATATATAAAGAAGTGAGAGAAAAAGTTTTATAAAAATGTATTGAATCAAAGACATTGAAAACTCAAAGGTGGTCACCAAAACTTATAAGGAAGAATGTTTAAATCTATTTTTTTCGGTTGCGATGTAGATAGGGTATTGATGGCTAACAAGCTTATAAGGGTGATCCTTATTTGAGATATCTAAGACACTCATGCCACCATCTATTTTTTAATAGTATTAGTCCAGAAAAATATGCCAAAAGCATGATTTGGATAAATGCTGCTACACCCGTGACAACCAAATAAAGTGGTAGACCTTGCTTCTCATTAGTAGGCCAGGGGTGGGTGGGAACGCATTCAGATGAGAATTTGGCTTTGGTTTATGAGACGGACCTGGAACTGCTTAAATTGCGTAAAACTATTTATGTGAGTTCTAATGGCACTTCACTTCAAGTGGAAAAAAAAGAACACATTCGAAGTTACTAAGTTACTGGTTTCAATGGCACGGGCCTACAAGTTCGGCACTATAGGTCCGGACAATCATCAGTTCATGCATGCTTGATTCAAGCAACTGACACCAGCTTCAGGTTAACAACTTTCTACCCAGTTAGAAAAATTTAATACGCGACTCTTAGTTACACCAAAACAAACTGATTTTCAAATGTATTTTGTCACAGGAATTACGAGGGACTTTCCTAAAACCACTCATAAACACAAACCAAACAAGAAGTTGTACAAACGACAACAAGTATACAAGGACCAAAACAAGATGCCCTGGTAAATGTGCATTACCAGTATCCACCAGGTAACAACCTTGGTCTTCCAATCGGTTTTAAAGGAAACACATGGACAAACTTTTGCTTCGAGAACAACATTGAAGATCACAACTTGGTGGTATTCACACAACAAGGATGGGCGGCGAACAACATATACTCCTGCGGGGCTCAGATTTTCAATACCGAAGGAATTGCAATCCATGCACTACCAACCAATGCATGCAGTCAGTTTGGGCACAAACACCGTAAAAATATACCACATTTCAGAAAGAAGGTTCAGTCACACGCACTACAAACACATAAGCTGGTATTCATTTCATTCACTGTACCGAGGCAATATTTGATAACTATATTTAATAACAACGCAAAATAAACCCAATTATTTTTCCCCTTTTGGCAGGCAATTCCAACCAAGTTTGTTAACAAGCACAAGCTATACAAATACAAAAGGGCCCTCCTATGCTACGGTCACATGAATTTATTGCTTCTCTTCGTGTAACACAAAAGAACCAAAATTCTCATGATCACGGACACTTACATATGCTACTTGACTACTCTACTTTTCTACTAGAAGCTGGAGTGACTGAAGAAAAGAATATCAAATTTGAGTTGCATGAAAACAAGTCCGCAAGTGGAGAACTTGCTTATTTTATAGTATGCTAGGTTCTATGTCAAAATTTATTTACTCACAAAAGTTCATCTTTTAAGTCCCTTTTCCCAATGTAACATCGATTTGGTTTTCAAACTATGTTGTTTTTATAACTATCTATATAAAAAAAAAAGAAGATTAACACGGTATCACCATGCATGATTTCACCCTTTCTACGACACCAATATAAGTAGTAAATTGAAACTTATCACTAAACGCTTATAAAACTTACCGATCAACTTCATATACACTTGCAATTCCCATCACGATTTCTTACACCAAATCCAAACTACCGCTTTGATTATAAACATTAATGGTCAAAATAACATATATAAAAAAAACTCAGATTCAATCATACCTACTTAACAAACACCTCTACATGAATCCAATATATCACTTTTTATTAACACTTTTAAAAAACACAACTAACTGACACAACTTAACTATTTATCAAATCATAACATAGTGGCCAGCCGTCTCTTACAAAGTCGGGCTCTACCATGTTTACCCCTTGCACAATACTGGGCGCAGGTTTCTCGGCCTGCAAGCATGAGGATTTATTCCATTGTGTTGGTATTTGATGGAGGGGTTTCAATGTGATACGGATTGTGCAGCCTGTGCATATCGAAACCATGGCAGTTCCGGGGATCGGGGTGTTCCCTCCAATTTACACCTTTTACACTATCAAACCATATTAAAAACCATGTATTTATTCACTTTTATTCGCAAAAACAAAACATCCTCAAATAACAAAACCTCTTTAAAACATAGCATAAAACTACTAGGTGTGGCATGTTAACTACAACTATTTTTACTTTTAAGAACCAGAAAGCTGAATATCACACCTCATATACATCATAACTTTCATTACATATATAAAAATCGGCAACAAAATGCATGCAAACAACGAATTTCACATTCGACGTGCGTAGCACGGGCTTTTAAGCCCTCGTAATAATATATTTGAATAATGATTATTATAAATTTTAATTTATAATTAAACTAAATGATGACATAAGCGTAAATAAATTTGATGAAATGTAGCGATGTAATTGATTAAGAAGTTATTATCTCAACTGTCTTACATTATGTATTTAAATTTAAATTTAAACTTAAATTAGTTAAATTAGTCAATAAGTATTCTACTACTAAAATTAGCATAATGTATTTTCTATTGGAAAAACATAAAAGAAAAATGCTAAAATTAGCATAATGTTTTTTCTATTGGAAAAACATAAAAAAAAAATATTTGGTGGGCTATGCATTACACAACCGCTTACATAAGTGGAACTACACACAAGTTAAGGGTAGCCCGGGCTACGAGTCTGTTAGATCCACGTAGTGTATTTTTTTTTGAAAAAATGATGTATTCTTTATTGGTGCTACGGGTCAAACAAATATGGATACCTGTCAATGTAACTCATTGTAAAATTTCAAAAAACTATCATAATAATAAAACTCATAAAGACGTACTTGTGGAAGTAAATGAAAAATAAAAACTACCAAGTTGTGAGTAACTACTAAAAATCTATAAAATTAGCCAATAATCTTAATAATCGCTAAAATCATAACAATTTAGTTGATATCGTTATTTTATGTTAATATATGAACAACGATAAAAAAAAAATTGTTTTGGATACCCTCTAGTACTATAATATAGTACTATAATATAACTTTTGGTAGCTGTGATTGAAGATCTGATAGGCCGTTTCGATCCCATAATCACAAATTAACAGGGCAGTAAGAGGGAAAAAACAAATATATTATTCATTTATATTCGGTCATGAATACGAGATATTCATTTATATTCGATCTTATCACTAAATAAGATTCCCTGAGTATTTTTTAACCATAAACTCAATTTAATCTTTTATATTATATTGTCGCACATTTTATTAAAATATCAATCACATTGTATATGCAATTAAAAGTAGTTCTGGATGGACATTATATTATACATACATACTAAATTGAATGTCGGTTTGTATGGTTGATACTGTAGCTAATAATATCACACGGTTGTAAATAATTAACGGTAATTACAAAAAGATATTTAACGGAGTTTGTTTTCAGGGTTAAGGTTTTTAACTTTTGTCACTAAAGTTTTGCTTTATTTATATTTTGAACCAAATAACTTTTGGTTTTTAAGTTTTTCCATCAAAAGTTTATATCTTTCTTATTTCCACCACATAACTTTTACTAATTCAACTTTCGCCATAGAAACTTTCTTAACTTTTGTAAATTTTTTCACATAACTTTTTTTTTTGAAGTCTCGCTCTAAAAATTTCATTTTATTTACTTTTACCACATAAGTTTTGGTTTTCAAATTTTGTCACCAAAGTTTCATTTTATTTACTTTTGACCACAACTTTTGTTTTCTTATCTTTGTCACACAAATTTGGTTTTTCGACTTAATGTTTTTTAAATTTTGTCGCAAGAGTTTTGTTTTTCTCCCGGAACAAAGCCCGGGTAGAAATACTAGTTATTGACCAATTATCAATCCAGTTATGGAAATCAAATTTACAAGGATGGTAATTCAAATTAATTAATTGAGCGACCGCTATATATGATTAGGCATATACAACTTTAGATACATAATATCATCAAACAATAACAAAAACCATCAATCAACATGGAGATCCTCACTGTCTTCCCTTCATGGCTTCTTATAACAACGTCACTACTCTCCTTATTGTGCATGTTTTTATATAATCTCAGATTGAATAGGTCATTCATCACTAGCCAAAAGCTTCCCCCAAACCCTCCAAAGCTTCCCATTATTGGAAACTTGCACCAATTACTAGGGAAACCGCGTCATCAAGCCCTTTGGCAACTTTCAAAAGAATACTGTCCCGTTATGTTACTTTATATTGGCTCAATACCTTACGTTGTCGTCTCTTCCTCTGCCATGGCCAAACAAGTACTTAAAACTATACGTGTGTTATCTCACCGAGTCTAAACAATAGGAATCATGGCTCAAATGCTGTTAGCCGCCATTGATTTTGTTAGATTACTTGAGGGATATACACTATGTTAAGGTTCAAAGCGAAAGCTACCTTAACTTATGCATTATACTGTTGGACAACTAATAAAGACCAAGTGGGGGATTGTTGGATATGGTCTTTATTAGTTAAGTTTGTGTTTGTTGAATTGTCCCACATTGATAGAAGATAAAAGTCTAAGTGGGTTTATAAGTCTTGGTTTGGTTGTAATATTCAAATAGCTATTTGGAGGGAAACCAAAATATATATATATATATATATATATTCTTGACTTAGCACTTAGCACGTTGCACCTTTGCATCCTTTGCCTTTAAATTGTCAATACCCGTTTTTTAGTTTTGGATAAAATTAAAAAACACGTTTTCAGTTTTTTGGTGGTTATCAAAAACTGAATTTGGGTTGGTTTTTGACAGTTTAAAAACTGTCAAAACTCTTATATATACAGGCAAATTGGGACGTATTTGTTATCTTCTTTTCTTCTTCTATTTTCTCTGATACAAACACATACTCACAATGTTCATAGAAAAAGATTAAAAACGCTGTTTAATCTTTTGTATTTGGGGTGAATCCTGGGAGGAAACTAGTCTGAATCCACCAGCGTTTATAGCGGGGGCTAATATTCCTTAAGGATAGTGATAATCACGTCCTCAATTTCATACTTATATTTTCTGTTTTTCTCTAATTTTCTGTATTTGTATAACCAAATTTCTAACAATATTTACAGATGTTAAATATGTAATTGTGTCTGCCACCGCCTGTCAAGCAGTTTGGTTAAGAGACTATCTTGGTGACTTGGGTCTAGAGCAGGTGAGCAGCTCTATATCATGAAAACAGATCTGCAATGTTGCTAGCAAATAAAAATCTGGTTTTTCACAGCATAACCAAAATTTAAAAACTAAACATCATTTCATAGGTGAGAAGTTCAATTGGAAGCTTGTGCAAGTAAATAACAAGTTGATAATCTGTTCCCAAGAGCTTGATATGCGCGAAAAACTTTGTGCAAAGTTGGATTTGTCTATATTCGGATGAATGAAGGGGATGTTTGACAAGTAATCTGAATTTTTGGGAGTTTATCTTTTACTCTATCACGAGCATACCATTTAGCGTGCTTATCACAAAATAAGGTTTGATTGTGTTTTGTTCTACGTATTTGGTACTTTAGAGACTTATTAAGCATATCTTATTTTTGTCTATTCTGGTTTTTTATTAGAATAGAGTTGGCGTAACAAAACCCGAACGTGTTGAAGTTGAACACAACACGATAACCAATCGTGTCAATTTTTTTAAACACAAAATTCTTAAAAGGTTACATGATAAGACTTGTTATAAAATTTTTTAATATATTTTTCAGCGAGTCTTAAAGGGTCTTAATGGGTCAATGTGCCTTATAAGGTTTCTTAAGTGGTCTTAACAAGACAATTTGTATCTTAACAGATTTTTTATCGGACTTAATAAGCTACACTATAAGACACAGATTTTATCATGCTCTTTCAAATGCGGCACAAAATCTGTTAAGATCAAAAACACGAAATATGTTAACTTCATGTTGTACCGTGTCAACTGGTTTATATCAAAATTGCGAGCTCTGGTTGTATGCTTATTTAGTTATTAATGGACATATCATCGTAATTTTTACAACTATTGCTCCTCTAAAATCAGCGATATGAATGTCCACAAAAATCATGCATATTAGCATACACTCGTACATTTTAAGTCGTCGCTCACCTCGCACATCTCTCCCCAGACACCATCACTGGTTGCCAATACATTTCAAACTCGTCATGGGTTTTAAAAACCCTAGTCTAGTTAACAACTTTACAAGTACATACTTATCCTTAAAGAAGGGTGCGTAACTATCCGATCCCTTCTTAATTAAAAGCAAAGAAGGGTGCGTATCCCTTCTCAATTAAAAGCTATATTATTTATATATTTCCAGAACCTCTCTAGTATTAAAATACTTCTATTTGAGTTTTTCAACTAATAATTACTTTTGCTACGTAACTAGTCACTATAACTTTACTTCCTAGTTTAAACAAGTAGTTGACCACCTGCCTTATAAGCAAGATATTTTAAGTTCAACACATAGAAAGTATATAGGAAGTCCTTCTATGAAGACTTGGCTTGGGTATACTCAGATTCAAGTCTGAGGGGCAGAGTTTACCCCTATTGATCGTCGTGCCTTCGAGCGGATTAGTAGGGAGTTTATCCCCCATCGGGTATTTGAAATAGGCATTTCTACTTCGAATGAGCTCTCTAACGCGGACCCGGTTAAGTCAACGTATGCTACACCTCCCGCTGTCGAATCACGACACGAAGTTCTTAAACGAAATTCACCTTTAAAAAAAAAAAAAAAAAAAAAACTAGTCACTATAACTTACTAACATAGACATGTTCGTACAGTCACAAGTCTCTCAAAGGTTTCTAATTTTGTGGTGGTAAGTTTAGGCCATGCAAATATCGGGCCATCGTTCTGCTTTTCTCAATCTCCCAATGTATTGGGCCATTGTGTAACAATAGAATATTAATTGAAAATTTCTTTCATATTTTGTAATACAAGTTGAATACTAATATACTATATACCAAATAGTTTTTGTCTAATGATGCCAACAACTCCACTAATCCCAAATTGTTTTGATGCTTTTTTACTACTTTAGGCAAATAATGGTTAGGACCAACAAACCTTAATTAATATATTTTTAGACATGATGTGATTTTAAATATAATATTAAAAAAAGGGACGGTGCAACAACCATCAATTGAAATGTAATATGATAATTGATTGGGTCCCAAAGGTAGAGATTATGATAAAATTCCAGTCATTAGCAGATTCCATTAACGAAGATTAAAAACACTGTACTACGTAGTACTTACGTATCTGACAAAGAGATTTACTTATATTAATTTGTATCTTTCAGTGACTTGTCACCGGTATCTTGTGTTGTAAAAAGTCATGGAAGACCCGGAGGAGGAGCAAGCAAAACATCCGGTCAGAGTATAATTTTATGGAGGGCATAAAAGTTTTAAAATTTTTCTATATATATTATATATGTAAAAAATTTAGGTAAAATATAACAATCATATTTATTATGAAGAATGTTAGACGAGTTTATTGAATCATTGGTTAACTACTTTGATATGTATTTTTAATACTATCATTTTGTTATTGTTATAATGTCTCAATTATATAAAAAAAATTTGCTT
>JANDBE010000015.1:2076450-2086566 GCA_024320915.1 Erigeron philadelphicus
GTATACCATTTGAATCTACAGGAATAACAGGGCTTTGTTTTCTTAAGTTATCGCCATATATGGTGGGTCTAATCCGACAGAATTCATGACTGTTTCCTGTAATGTAAAAAACGCGAAGCCTCACATGAGGAAAAACAGACTGGTTGGACATGTTGGATACTTGGATAATGGGTCAATTGACAGAATGATGTACTGTTTCAATATTAGTCTTATGTAATCTTTTTAGTATAAAGATTTAGGAGTTCTCTTGTTTTAAAACAAATACACTTCCGGTGGAATTCAACCCATATAAGGCGTTTGACCCATTAACTTGATTGACCCTCTCATATGCATATTAGTCGAAATGGCAACCTTTGCTAAGATCAGCTCGTGAAAACTTACTTTGAAGTTTGAACCACATACCAGGATAAGTGATCGTCCTATGAGAGTAACTAGGGGCTAGGGCCAATGTGTGTTAATAGACTAGAAACCATATCTGACTTGGTCAATCACGTATCATGGGGAGAAAATTTTATGACTCATTGAAGACCAGTTTTCCACTTTTCCTACCCATAAGAAAAGGCCCAAACCCATGAGCAAGTGTGTTTTTTTTTTTTTTTTTTTTTTGCCCCCTCAGTTTAATATAAAGCTTGCAGTCGCATAGAACTGCTTTCGCCATATCGTGTATCTATAATTATGCATTAGGCTTTTGATATATTTGTTAGCATGTTGTTTTTTATTAATTATTTCAGGATTTGCCTTTCAATTCTCTTTGAAAAGTTTGATATCGAGATGAAAGGAAAAGATGATAAGAAAGATTCTAAGATAAAGACTAGAATGATTCACAAACTCTAACAGTTTGGAGAAAATTTGGATAACCTTGGAATCAATGCCTAGACCCTACCATGTTATAAACTCTTATGTTCTTGGCCAACCTTTTTTGACGACTCTTAACTTCTCTAGGTTGTCATGATGGTCACGGCTTATAATGTAGTGAGGCCCAAACTTGACTGTGTTTTGGTAAGGTTTATGACTATTCCCCACTTGCCATTGGACATCCTCATCAACACGCTACTCTCACCTTTCTTTTGGCGACAGACATTTAGCGATGACAGGAACGTCGCCAAAGTAAAAAAAAAAAAAAACATGATTTTTCTTTGTTTATAGTGCTACTTAATTTTGCGACTTATACAATGGTCGTCGCATTGGTGGATCCAGTTAATCAAAGAGGGGAAACCGACCCCAAAGATTTGTAGCTGTGTAATAAAATATTGATTGATACACTTTGTACCTAATTTTGGTCCATATAAAAGAAAAAATCCTATCTATACTCCTATATAAAACTTTTACATACCGAATTACTAAATTACCCTTAATAAATAGCCACTATTAAAAAAGTTTTTTATAAAATATCAAATTTGTCTTTAATGAATTAATTTACACTCTAAATCTTTATTTTAGTAATCAACACTTTAAGTCTTCTTTTTTTTTTCTAAAAAATTTCACTCTCACAATTATATCAACCTATACCAGTTGACACCGTCACCACCACCAATAGTAACTAGTCACTAGACCGTCTTCCCCACCACCGCCGCCGCAGTGCTCACTAGCTGGAATGTCTGGATCCGCCATCACTCAAAAAGCCTTAGTCAATGGAAGTCAATTTTCTTGTATTGCCATTAAGTTCAAACCAAGATAAGTAAACTAAATTAACTAAAATAAAATCTTCGCGAATTTCTATTTTTGTTTATGCAGTAATATTTATAGAACATGACTTATCATATTGATTTCAACTTGAGATAGTCATAATCCATTTAGTAATTGCCATAACAATACTAGAATATACATGTTGCAAAACAACTATGATATTTCTTTGGAAATATAATGCATGGAAGGCCTTAATTCAGGTTTCGAATTTACACATCTTATTGCTTGTGTCAAAATGGATGTTAGAACTTTCTCGATCTCTGGGAGTGGAATTGGAAGACGATGATCCAGTAGATCGCTCAGCTTTATCTGCCTAGCAGAAGGAGATGTTAGAGAAGTAATGAAATCACCTGGATGTTCTCCTTTAATGACTTCCAACGCTAGAACCCCATAGCTGTACACATCACACTTTTCTGTTACTTTCATTGTGTAGGCGAGTTCTGCAAAACAAAAAAACAAAAATGTTAATACTTTCTTAAAGATAATATTTAAGTTGGGTTTAGTGCCACATAATGTAAACAACTATACACGAATTATTTTCGTGTGTATTAATTTTCATTTCTGTGTATTGTGTGATGAACTTTCAAATATCGGTTATTGTATGTATCTGATCAATCAAAAGTTGCAAACTAACAAGGTAACATTGGATGTGGCAGCTTATGCAGTTGCCACAGATATCAGGATACATACAACAACCGAAATTTAAAAGTTCACTATACAATGTACATGATTGAAGTTTGATACACATTATGATAAATCGTGTAAAGTTTTTTACATTCTGTGTTACTAAGTAGCATTTAAGTTTGTGTGATAACTTAAAGAGCATGATCAATATATTACCTGGTGCAAGATATCCATATGTTCCTGCAACATTACTCCAATTCGATGAGTTTTGGTTCAAAATCTTTGCGGTACCAAAGTCTGATATATAAGCTTCACAATCCGAATCAAGCAAGATATTTTTGCTTGATATGTCTCGATGAACGATAGGGGGTGAACAATCATGGTGCATATACGATAAAGCGTAAGTAACACCTTTGATGATGTTCACCCTTTTGGTCCAATCTAGATTTTTAGCACTCCTACTGTCGCTCAATACACTAGCTAGACTACCCCCTTCAAGATACTGGTAAACCAAGAATGAGTTTCTAACGTGCGAACAGTAGCCATGTAGCTTAACAATGTTTCGGTGTCTTATTATTGTCAATGCTTTGATCTCGTTTAGAAAATCAACGCGATTGATTACCTCAGAGGATGAATGAAGTCTCTTTACCGCAACAATCTCACCTGACGCCAACTTTGCTTTGTACACACTTCCAAATCCTCCCTTTCCGAGGCAATATGCTTCGTTAAACTCTTCCGTTACCCTTAGGATTTCTTGGTAAGTCTCCTTTCCATCAAAAGTCGAAATTGAAAAGAAATCTCCACCTTTTGTATCTGCAGCATCCTCCTGCAGTGGTGTTGATGATCTCTTCTTAGATCTCCGGGTATAGAAAATTAAAATGACCCCGAGAACACCAAATAGAAGAGCACCAACAAGTGGAAGGGAAATCAGGAGTGTCAGTTTGCGGCTTCCGTTCTGAGAATGCCTTTCTGAAGGACATGGCTTCATTCCAATAACGTTTCCACATAAATCCTTGTTCCCTTGCAAAGTTTCTATGGAAAATCCTTTGCTTTCAGGAACAGGACCTTCAAGCTGATTATACGATAGGTCAATGCTCAACAAGGCATTCATTGAGTCCATGATCTTTGGTATAGAACCCGAGAGTTCATTGTGAGAAAGATTGAGCTTCTCCAAACTACTTAGACCTGATATTGTAGATGGTATCCTTCCTATTAGAAAATTGTGACTCAAATCAAGAACAGATAATTGAGCCAATCTACCTATTTGAATTGGGATTTCATTCATAAATCCGTTGCTGTTCAAGTATAAGTAGATGAGCTTGGAGCAATATTCCCCAAGGGAAGAAGGAATGGACCCGTTCAATTTATTCATGGACAGATCAAGGGACGTTAATTCAGTTAGCGAACCTAGTTCTTGTGGTATGCCATCAGAAAGATGGTTATTGCTTAGATTAAGTTTCAGCAAACGAGTCATTCTTCCAAACTCCTTCGGTATCCCTCCAACCAAATCATTGGATGATAGATTGAGTTCTTTCAACTGAAAAGAGTTTCCAAGCGACGAAGGTATGTTACCATTTATTTGATTTCCTCCCATTTGTATTGTTGATAAATTCTCGCACTTACTCCAACTATCTGAGATCTCCCCATGAAGTTTGTTATCGTTAAGATTAATGTAATCGAGAAGCGGATACACACCAAAGCTTTTGGAAATATCTCCGGTTAGCTTGTTCCCCTCAAACCTTACTCGGCGCAAACTTGAGCAGTTGTACAGACTCTTTGGAATACGACCCGTTAGATTATTATTAATAAGGTTCAGGACTTCAAGTCTTCCTCCGTTACAGATTTCATCGGGCAAACTGCCAGAAAAACTATTGTTGCTCATATCTATTTGAACTAACTTCAGTTTTCCTAGTTCTTTTGGAATAGGACCCGAAAACTGATTGTCAAACAAAACCAGTTTTTCTAAGTTTGTCAACTTACCCAATGAACTTGGAATGGAACCATTGAGTTGATTATTATTTATTCGCAAACTAGAAAGAGATTCCAAGTTTCCCAACTCTTGTGGAAGAGGACCAGAAAGTTTGTTTGAAGATAGACGAAGAAAAAGAAGGGATTTAAGTTCACCTATAGACAAAGGAATCGGGCCATCAAGTTCGTTAGTGTATAACGAGAGCCATTTGAGTGAAGTCAAGTTACCTATTTCTTTCGGGATAGATCCATTCAATTTATTCTCGGATAGATTCAAGGATGACAAATTCTTCAAATTGCCAAAAGTTTTTGGGATAGAACCAGTTAGAGAGTTATTTTTCATAACAAGCTCACTAACCTTATAAAGGTTTCCCAGTTCATTAGGAATCGAACCAGAAATGTTGTTAGAATCCATATAAACACGACTCAAATTCGTTAACCGCCCAAAACACGTAGGAATAGAACCATAAAGATTGTTTTGAAATAACACAAGCTCAGAAAGAGACCTCAATTCACAAAAGGCTTCTGGAAATGAACCATTCAATTTATTGTCATACAATTCAAGTATTCTAAGATTTCTTAATTCACCAATTTCAGGAGGGATTGTTCCTACAAATCGATTTCCACCAAGATAAAGATAAAGGAGTTTTGACGAGTGACGAATTTCTGAAGGAATGATCCCAGAAAAGTTATTGAAAGTAAGTTCAATACATATAATATTCGGAAACGAAGAGAACGAGAAGTGTTCAAGTGTACCACTTAGAAAAGACGACGAAAGGTTCAGACGATATACGTTGCCATTATCATCACACATGATTCCTTCCCAGTTACATGGAGAGGCTGTTTTTTGTGATGACAAATTGAGATTGACATTATCATTTGTCCATGAAGGTAGTACAAGATTGTTTGTTTTTTGGCTTTTGAGAGTTGCTTTCCATTTTAAGAGAGCCTCAACTTCTTCATTTGATGATGATGATGAGTCTGAATTTGCAACATTTAAAATGGTGAAAATGGTACATGTTATTACAAGTAAGAAGATGGTTGAAGAAGACAAGACCATGCTTAATTTGTTTTATGTAAAAGTTGTTTTGTGTTTTCTTTTTGAAGTTCTTTTTTTTTTTCTTTTTTAATGATTATTATATGTTACATACATATTGATTGCTGACCATGTTGGTTGATTATTCAGCACCACAGGTTTTTCTTTTTCAATTTTGGTTGTTGATTTTTTTTATTTTTTGACTTTTTCATTAATTAGTTGATTTCTTTTTAATTATAGTTTTAAGCAGAGTGGCACCTTTTGTTTCGATGTCTTATTTTTGCCTGTTAGATTTTATTTTCTTTCTTTTTTATTTAACCAACTTTTTTGCTTCTAATTTCTTCAAGTAAAATGTAAAAAAATGATTACATTTTAAACAGATGGTACTGATCAACTAAACCGACGATAAATTAAACCATAGAATAATTACTAGTTCACATTAAGCATTTTAGTGCGCATTCAAATGTAAGTTGCTCGAACCACAAATAAAAAACAAACACAAAAAAACATCATTTCTAACTATCTTTTTCTTTTAAAATAAAATAACGTAAACCATAAATCTCATTTAAGTTCACATCACCACCAATTTGTTATAATCAAATGATCAAACTAGATAAAGTCTAGTTGGTTGAGTTATGTCGTTTTTTCCTTTAGATGCGGGTTCTAATGTGGGTTGACGTCTTATGAGAGGTATTTTTTTTGGGAATACGCTCGCTCTATGAAGGTCCGGTTAAAACATTATGGTTTACACTGCGTAGTCTCACCCTTACAAGGTGAATTTTTGAGGTGATTCGAAACACGTTATTCCAGACTAAGTGATACAAATTGAGACGACTATGTATAAAAAAACGTGACAAATGTGATGTGTTGTATCTTTTTGAATCATATATGCGATATCACATAGAATAAAGAATAGTAAAAGTATATTACACAAGTAGTCAATGGTGATTTTCGACTTTTATACGAATACATACCTTTCAGATATTGATTTTGTGTGCAACCATCTTCTTGGAAAAGTCCATACAACTACTAAGGCTTTAATTCTATTTTTGCCCTTTTAGAAAACAAATTTTACAATAAATACTATATAAATAAATGGGTTGCAAGAACAGATCTAACTAAAAAAATGGCTTGCAAATTTGCCTTTGTACTCTGTTGTATCCTCTTGGTTTCATGCCCATCTACAATTTTATCAAAAACCTCTGACATGGCTCGAGGTATGCATACATATATCGTTTTGTAGTATATATATACACACATTATTATATTATTTGGTAGTATAGCAGAAACTTTGTATATGCTGTTTCCTTCTGTCTGTTATTCACAGTTATCAATAATGGTTACAAAACATTCACTTTTTTCCTTTTTTTTTCAATTAAGATGTCATAACCTCAAAATGATTCTTTCATTTTGTTCACTATTTCAAAAGTTTCTACTTAAAATATCTATAATATACTTAGAAATACTTATAATGCTCTTAATGGACTTAATTTACAGCAATTACCCTTAACTTTTAAATAACTTTTATATTAATAATTACACCGCTACTACCACTGCCGCCGTCGCCGCCACTGTTACCACGCTGCCGTTATTACACTGCCATATTGTGTGGACATATGGCTAATATACATAAAAGGGTGTTGCAATCTGATCGAGCCGCACACGATTGATGCTAAAGATAATACTATGATCTAATGTGGTTTTTATTAGAAGTTTATCATTATTTTAGCTTTTTTCCCCAAAAGATACATTTCAAATTGCGCTCGAATCCATCATACAATGTTGAGTGTCATTCACTATAAACTTACATTGCTTTAATCAGGTTTACATTACCACAAAGTGTGATCTCTTTTAGAAAATACTCACAGACATGTCATCTCTGACGAGAGTATGAATAATATCCTGAGTGTATTCGCCATATGTGCTGTGAGAGCCGAGTATGAGTAATACCGCAAGTGTATGTATTCGTTGTGGTGAATTCATTTGCTCATCATTATCCTAGTTAACAAGAGAATATTTGCTAGATTTCATTAATGAGTAATCAACCATATTATTGGAACCAAGTCTACTTTTTTAAACTTAAACTACTTTCATTTATAAAAAGTTTTGAATCCAAGAGATAACAAATTAATAACATGCCTGACCCCTATACCCCGTATGTGGGGATTGAGTTTTGTTGTTTTTGTTGATTTATAAGATGTCTGAATTCTGATTTTGAAATAACCGATCATTATTCATTATGTTTTATTCTTTCTCATGTAGCCTTACTAGTCGAGAAGAAACCCGACGCATCGGTCCATAAGAATGGCGGAAATGTGTACAGTACAGATGGGTTAAATTATGGTGGGTTTGAACCAGGAACGCCTGCAGATGACGGCCCTCATTATTAAGATTATGCTCTCGTTTATGATTATATATGGCAAGGCAGATTATTTGTTACAATGTCACAGCATAATGTATTCATACATTAATTAGTCACTTTGTAACAGTCGGTCTGTATATATGTTGCTTCAAGTACTTTTGGAATTTAATAAAGTTATATCTATGATAGATTTATGACGCATTTTCTATTACGGAATTATATATAACTATTATATATAACTATTGCCGCTGGTTATCAATCTTGACCATTCAATCCAATTGTCATTGGATCCTAACCGTATAAATTGCTCCATTTAAATCGGAATGGTAGTTAAACAGATAATTCAAACGTGGAATTAACACTTAAATGTAAATAACTAACATCCCTCTTATAAAAGCTATACTAAAATAGCACGATACCCGCGCAATGCGGCGGTGATGGTAGTGTTGGCGGTTTGGTGGTTTCGTCGATAGGTGGTGATGGTGCGACTATCGTCGGTGACGGTGGTGGCGTGGACAAATGTAAATCTAATTATTGGAGATGTAATTGATCTAAAGGGTAGTAAAGATATTTTAGAAGATAAAGGACTAATATTGTAAATTATTTCATTAAGGGTATAATAGTCAATTCGCATCTCTCATTTTTCTAACTTTTCAACATGGGTGTATAATTTTTATATAGTATTATAGATAGAAAAAAGTCTCCCTCTATCAAAAGTTCAAAACCATTTTATTGTACCTATAAATCTTCAAGTTTAAGAAAATGGGTTATGGGTTCTTGACAATGACCAAGAATCCTACTTGGATGATCGGCGTCATTCCCCAACCATAACGCCATCATGGTTTTTGATTCGTGTCAACAATATAGCGGTGATGTGGCCCGATACTCAGACATCATCTTTTTTTGTCTTTTTTCTTTTGCAACCATAGTAAACTTTCTGCCAGATGTCAAACAATAAAGAATATAAAAATTACAAACCCTTTTAGTACTCACCGTTATTCATAAAGTATTGAACGTCAACTCCATTGTCGGCCATTATCTCCGTCGCCGTTTGTTTTCCAGCCCGATTGTTTTCCGTTCATCATTATTGTTCGCTGCTACTTTGCTATTGTCGATTTGAATATGCTCGATTATAGTACCCCTTATTTTGAAGAAGAAATCCATAAAGAAAAGGTCGAGAAAGAACGAAAAGGAAAAATCGTTGAGTGGAAGTAAGTCAAGGAAGATGATAAATATCACTAAAGCAATGATAATAATTTGATTCATTGAAAAAAGTAAATATATATGTATGGTGGAGGCCAGGTCATAGTACATTGAGTGACAATAAAATTTACCTATATGAAGTCATTATGAATTAATTAAATATTGTTAAAAAATACCTTAAAGAGTGTAAGTTAATTAATGAATAATGATCAAATTTGTATATATATATATGTCTATGACATTTATGAAAAAAATTACAACAATAGTCTTAATTTTTTTACGAGTTACCACTTAATTAAAAAATATTAGTATCCAATTAATAATGTCAAATATTTTCATTGGGCTTCATAAGTGTTTTTAGTTAAAATATGTTTTTAGTTAAAATATTTTTTAGGTAACATTTAATTTAAAAATTAAGACCTTTTTTTAGGTAGCTTATTATAAAAGGTTTTTGATAAAACTGAAAGCTAAAAGCTTTTACAATCAAACCCACCTTTATATTTATGAGCTACTATATCATAACCACAAGCTAGAATTTCCTTTTCGGTCAAATTGTGAATCATACACATAACCTAATATTTGTATGTTATGTAGAGTTAATTTCAATCATGTTAACTCCCCTTAACAAAGAGCATACTCTTTTTCCAATGGAATATTATATTTCGAACTGAAGTTAGCATAAAAATAGAGGAAAACTACACAAATTAAAATACATGTTGAAACAAAGTAATATTCATTTTGTTATTGTTATACTTTTGTTATTGCTATACTGATAAAAAGGAAATATCGATCTTATAAATAAACATGCGAAACTATTCCACTTTTAGCGGATAACATGGTCAACAAGGATATACAAGTATTATAGGTATTCGTGCAATGTGATAGGGTTCCGTAAGAAACAAAACGATTTTTTTTTAGTGACCACTAAAATTTGGTCAATAATAACCTTATTTGGTTACCAAAAAGAAGAAATGGTTACTAAATTTGGTCACATTTTTGGTCACTAAACAAAATTAGTGACGGACCTTTAATGATGAAAAGTGACCACTCAAAAATTTGGTTACTAATTTATCATAATGACCATAATTTGGCACCAAATTATGGTCATTATGATAAATTAGTGACCAAATTTTGAGTGGTCGTCTTTCGTCACTAAAGGTACGTCATTAATTTTGTTTATAAACCAAAAAATGTTATTTTTTGGCCACTAGGCTATCATCCTAATGGTAAGGATTAA
>JANDBE010000015.1:2374233-2388578 GCA_024320915.1 Erigeron philadelphicus
TATCTCAAATTTTAGTACTGTGGAATTGTGAGAACAGAAAACTAGTCAAAAGTAAGGTTCACTTACTAATATATAAACGTCGATTCTAATCAGTAGTGTTCGCAATTTACTCTAGCTACAAATCATATCATTACTACACATGTTATGGCTAAAACTTCAAAAGATAATATTAATAATGCATACCCGATTATCCGTTGAGAAACCCGTTACCCAACGGTTAGTGAATAAACAGGGACCCAACGGGTCCGGGTCCGGATATGGGACGGTGATTTTTAACCGGGTCCGGGTCCGGGATTACCTAAACCCGGCCGGATGTCATCCCTAAGTATATATTAATAAATTTAATTGAAATTTTGAACTCGACGAAGATGAGTTTGGATTTAAAAGTCAAAGACTGATTTGCTAATATGGTGTAGCTTTGGAGTTGGAGCAAAATGCGGTGGCTGTAATCAGGCCACAGTCGTCGACTATAGCACACGTTATTTACAGCCATTTTATCAAATGCCTCTTTACGATATTAAATTCTTAAAAACAACAATGGTCAAAAGTTTCTTCAAATACTCTCAAGCCTCGACTATAACTCCCATCATTTCTAAGGACGAGATGAATTCGGAAGACGGCTCAAAAGAAGAGATCATACAAATGCATATCTAAGACATCTGGCCAGTAGTAGTTGCACGCTTGGACTAGCAAAGATCAGCGACTTACACCAAAATAAATGTCTCTTGCAAACAGATGCGATCGAAGAATACCATGACCACCAGTGAAAACTTAAGAGTGAGATGACAGCCCATTATCATAGGTTGCCTCATTTGACTCTTTTAATCCCGTCAATATATATACCGGTACTTTTAACTAAATATCAATCACGTCATACTAACTTTGGCAAGCAAGCAAGCAAGCCTACTGCCTACGTTTATAAACACAATAAAACAAAATATAGTTTAAAAACACCAACAGCTGTATAGAACATCTCTAACAATAGATTTTAAGAAAGAATGGTGTTATTTCAAATTAAAATAGCTCAATTTGTAGGTTCATTTGTGTTTATAAAAAATCTTCAAAAAAAAGATTTTTAAAACAATACGTAATTCATTATCAGTCCAAGGACAGGGCTCTGTCACAACATGTAATATAATATACTGCCACATATAGAGTATATTGATTAACTCCAACAATAGTTGAAAACATATAGGCAAGTACTTAAGCTACTAAAAATGTGAAAATCAAAAAGTCAAAACTGGGCTCAAAAATTCATTTGCATAGAAGCTAATGAAATGAGAATAGAATTTGTTCCTAAAATGCAATTTTCATAATAAAATAGATCTTGTAGTATTTAAAAAATTCTTTAATAATCTGTATGAAGATAACTTTGAAATGGAAATAACTTAACTCCGATTTGTGAGATTTTATTATAACATCCGTCAGATCTACCAAGGCTTCTAGCTGGAGCAACACAGCTACCAAACCAAGCATCGGTCATCCAAACAAAACCCTGTATGTGCGTATATTCATTAAGCTCTATCAGCAACAAGTGCAGCAACAACCAATATTCCAAGAGACCGGCTACATGCTATCACCAGACCACTAAAGCAACGACACTTCTCATGTACTGTACAATCATTATCAGGTTAAAACATGAGCTAATTACTTTTAAAACCTGATAGTTTAACTAATAATCCTAACAACTAGCAACAATAATATATGAACTAATAGCACCTGGGTCTTAAACCAGAGAGATGTTAAAAACCAGCTCCCAAGTCATACCCACTTGTCACGATTTCGGATAAAAGAACAGCTACAATGTTATCATGACTTCTGAGGTTACTCTAACAACGTTCACAGCATTGCAGCTTACAAATAAAGAGAACCGAGTGCTGAAGATAGATTTGTCAGATACAGCTAAGGCAATATCAACTTCAACCACCTTTCTAAGTCATCCAGCTACTACAACCTCTTTTATGCCCCCCAAAAACAAAAAATTAGAATAGTAAAAAAAATGATCAGGCCAAGACTGAAAATCCTAACTTTGACTTCAACATTAAGGTGTTGAACTCTTACCACCCACAATATCATCGTCATAACCGTAATATACTGTTCAACCACCAAGAAAAGACATCAACCAACAGGCAACAGCACACGAAACAGCATAACGGTTGCTACAGCATTTATCACCAACAGCATACAGCAACATAAACTCTATAGTTCATGACAAGAAACTTCAGTATGCAAGCATAAAATTATGACTAAGAAACATAAATACCATAACTATCCAAAAAGATAACTTGACAGAAACCACAGAAGAAGTTCAGAGTGCAAGAGTATCACCAAAACATAAAAGAGCATAATCTTGAGTACAACACAGAAAAAGTTAACCTTAAAAATATGCATGAGGAGTTCAAAAATTCATCTGACTCATCACAAAACAGCACATTGCTTATCAATTCATGCCATTACATGCAATCTCCAACAGTGTAGTTCGCTTCTCATTCCTGAAAAAAAAAAAAATAGAAAATCAGCATCCCCATAAGTCAGACCCAACTGAAAATTTCCCATAACTAAGTGTTATACTCACATCTGCATCAGAGCGTTGGGGTGATGGGCTTCGAGAATCAGCTTTGGCAGGAGGTGAAACACTTTTAGGGGTGGCTGACCGATCCTTTTCAACAGATGCAACGGGACTTCTGCTCCTTGAAGGTGATCTGCGTGGAGAAAGACTCTTACGTGGGCTAGCACTGCGCTTTGCAGAAGGGGAAACGCTCCTATAAAATTGAAACAAGTATGTAACAGATCCTTGACATAAAACAAAAGAGTGAATGCAACAGAGTAAGATAAGTGAAGTTTGTTTACCTGACAGGAGACCGGCTCCTATCCTTATCATCATCGTATCTGGATCTCCTGCGTTCTCGGCGATAATCAGGGCTTCTGCTGCGACTCCTACTGCGGTAACGATCCCTATCTCTTCCTCTAGATCTCTCATGTTCGGATCGATCCCTGCTTCTACTGCGGTTCCTCCGCCTATAATCCCTGTCCTTATAATCATCCCTATGCCTGGAACTACATTCACTATATGGTAAGAATAACGGCAACAACAGCAAAAAAAAGAAATACTATATAAAAAAAGGCATGAGGATTAAATAGAGTCCATAATAACAGTATGTATTGATTAATGCTTAACAACAAAACCCAAATAGATGTGTAGTGTAGTTTACTGACCCCTCCACTAAGCAGATCATTCAAAATCCTAAGTTAAGACAGTTTTCC
Source organism: Erigeron philadelphicus (assembly GCA_024320915.1). Classification (NCBI taxonomy): domain Eukaryota; kingdom Viridiplantae; phylum Streptophyta; class Magnoliopsida; order Asterales; family Asteraceae; genus Erigeron; species Erigeron philadelphicus. The sequence goes on from JANDBE010000015.1 coordinate 2,377,498, forward strand.
AGTGATTATCCATATAACTAAGATTGATAACTCTATGCTAATAATTCAATCACCATGAAAGATAACAGTATAGAGTATCACCAAATACTAATTCGATAGCCAAGAAAGATAAAACTGGTTTAAACAGAATGAATAACTAAACTTATAGGGAATCTCCTATAGAACCAGTCTCTAGTAAAATTGTAGTTGTCAAAAGCGAAGGCATGCTCAAAGCGCAATGAGCCCAAACGTGATCTAGGCGAGAGCAACAAAAAGCTTGGGCCCAGAAAATAATAAAAGGACACTTTAGTAAAAAACAAGCCAAATGCTTTTCAAATTACTATACATTATTTAAATAACCCATAATGCATTCAACAAAAAAGTTCAACACAAATTGTTCATATGTTGAAAACAAAAAACTTAAAACCAAATCATTCATAAACATATTGAGATCATCTATATAGTAGAATATTAAAAAAAATATAAAAACAAGTAAAACAGCTACCCAAATTATAGAAAAAACAGCTACTCAAGAACTAAAACATACACTAGTAAAGTATGGAAACTATTTTCTATAGCCCTAATAAATAAAAGAATAGACATCCTATGAAAAAATTATAGAAACTCATTATGGAAACAACCGGTTTTCACACAAAGGATAAATATAGGTTTCTAAAATGATTGAAAACAGGTTTTCACAACCCCATAGGCATAACAGGCTTCTATATCCTTAAAAGTAGTTTCTATATCTCTTAAAACAGGTTTCCTTTCTTTTGTAGAGTTGCTATATCCTTAAAAGTAGTTTCTATATCCCTTAAAACAGGTTTCCTTTCTTTTGTAGGGTTTTTATATCCTTAAAACCAGTTTCCTTTCCTATAATTGGGCCTTTCACATTATAGGCTTTGGGCCTAGGGTTTCAAGCGCTGGAGGTGGCCTCGCCTTGCGCCTGGAGTCCTGGACACACTTTTAGCAACTATGTGTAAAACCTTTACTGTATATTCGGTGGCTAAAACACCAGATGTTTTCATGCACAAATCCAATTTCAGATTTTAAGGGGTATTTGGATTACATTATTTTTAAGTGCTTACTGTATTCAAATATCAAAACTAGCACAAACCTTGGTGCTTAAAAAGTGCTGTTTTGTCCAACACAAATCCAATTTTAGAACCCAAGCACATAAGAGCACTTCTTAGCATTCTATTACGCAATAAACCATAAGTACTTATTATCATACATTACCAAACACCCACCAAATTCATGATAACAGCTTTTCACAACCAGTCAATAAATTTTTTACCTCATGGGACTTACCCAAAACCTTCCCTTATCCTTCAAAAAGAGGCTACACTCGCTAAAAGAAGTATTTACCTTGGTCTGGGACTTCGGCTCCTTGACCTCCCCTTCAACTTTTCTACCGGTTCCAATATCCTTCCCTTGTGACTAAACACAAAAACAAAACCACTTTATGCTTTTTATGTTTACAAACACTCAATTTGAAATAAGGGAACACCAAGTTGGTTTATACATCCAATACCACAAATTATCGTCAATTAAAACAAAAGAACAATAATACAACAAAAAACATACAAAATAAACTTTTTTCCTGTAATCCATTCATAGCTTAGTACATGATACATAAAAACATATCAAAAAGTAAACAATGACTCACATTCGTTCAGCATCCGGCCCGTATTTCGCAAACTGTACCATTATCTCTCTCCCATCAACAACTCTTCCTAAACCAGTCACATTAACATAAAAGCCCATACATTTCAACTTAGAAATCAAACCCCTAAACTTACTTTTTTAAAAATATAGTAAAAACAATAAGCTTTTAATAATTTACAAAAAATTCAAAAGCCTTTACCATCAAGTTTTTCGACCGCCTTTTGGGCCTCGTCTGCATACTTATATCTCACAAATGCAAAACCCCTTGAATCCCCAGTCCTATTACAATCCACAAATTTAAAAAATCAAAGCTTTAAATAAATACATATAATAACTTAATTAAAAATCAAATCTTTTTCATAATATCAAATCTTTCTCAATAAAAAATAACGCTTTTTAAATAAAAATCAATAGTAATATTTTTCAGAAAAGATAATAGATTTAAAAATCATATTTTTTCAAAAAAGATAAAATATTTTGTAAATAAATAAATATATAAATAAAGTTACCTTCGATCTCTAGGAATGAAAACATCAACAACTTTTCCATACTTATCAAAAAGTGGAAACAAATCATCAGCAGTTGTACCTTCATATAAACATCCAAAATAAAATTAAAAAAATAGGTTTTTTTTATCTTTTGAAATTAAATTTAAAAAAATATATAAAAAATTAATAAACAAACATACGGAAAGTGATATTGAGAACAAGAAGAGAATATGTATCTCTGATATCTGGAGGACCTGCTCTTCCAAAGTGAGACATTATTTTTTATTAATATTTTAGGGTTTTATCTTTCTTTTGAATTAGGGTTTGTGGCGGACATAGATACAGGTATAGATATACTGATATAGATTGGCTGAATGAATGGATAATATTGGGATGTTTAGTTAAGATCCTTGCACTTTGTGTATATACAATAATAAACCCTTGTAAGTTGTAACAATCCATCTATGGTTAATACTTGATAGCTTTTTTAGTATTTTGCAAATCAAAATGACTTTTGATCGTAATGTAAATATTAACTAGCTTCACATTATATATATATATATATACAATATATGTAAAAAGATAAAATAAGAACCAATAAAAGGTCGAGAACTGTGAGAACCATTTTTCTCATTTAATATAGGAGGGTAAATATGTACTTATATAATTTGTATTAAGATAAATAAATAAATAAACTAAACTAATTCCTTAAATATCTCCATCAATTATTATTTGTTTCCTAATTCCATTCCATCATCAACATTTTTATCATGTTTCTTTAATTAATTTTCTCGCAGATTTATTTTCAAAATATTATAAGCTCACAGCTATCTTCTCGTTTATTCCCTGGGATATACTTGTGTTGAAATTTTATTCATGAGCCATGACTCATGATTTAGCTTTTGATTTAATAAGATAATAGTGCAAATAGATAATAGATTATTCGACATATCCTTTTTTTCCTCTATATTCTTATTGTTTTTATGTATATTATAACTCTCCCCAAACGCCTATTATATTCTTATCATTTAACCCCGTCGAGTAATTTCGTATTACGTAAGTAGTCATAAAACAAAACACACGTGAAAAAAATTCGAACCTTTTACGTAAACATTCATAACACATTTGTACCACACAAACACAAGTGAACCGACCGATAGACAGATGTGTACATTGGACCACACATGTATCCTTGTCTTATTATCACATATGAAATTTACATGTGTACAAACTAAAAACTTTATTGTTAATATTATTACTCGTATACACTTGTAAATAAAATCATTCATATGTGTACAAGTTAAAAACATTATAATTTTAGCAATTATTATACATGTGTTCCAGTTAAAACATGTGTATCAATTAAAACTTTATAGTTAATATTATTATACACTTAGAATAAGATGTTTTATTTAAAAAGTTTATAGTTATTAAAGGTATTATACATGTGTACCACTATTTAACCAATTTAAGAAATAGCATATTCTATAAATTTTGCTAATCAATTTAAACAAATAAATAGTGAGTTGTAATCATGTGCAAATCATTATTTTGGTGCAAAAAAAGGGGCTTACGTGAGCCCTTAGATCAACAAAGATCTAAGGTCAGGATGCGATTTAAAAAATACACCGAAAGGGCAAATTCGTCATGACAGCTGATAAGACACACCTTACTTTCTCGCGCACATATCAAACACACATTCATCGCCGGAAAAACACACATACCTCTCAGCCACTCTCATCAGTCATCATCACCGCCACTTTTTCCGTCTATGTATGTCGCGGTCTCGCCTGTAACAATGCTCAGTCGGTAATTTTTCGTTACATAAAAGTAAAACAAATGACGGAAAAAGGAACGCCGTATCGACAACGAATCGATCCAGCAACAGAATCCGTTATTGTCGTTATTCTCAAAATTTACTCAAGTATTGTCGCAATTTTCTCCGGTGAAGAAGGATTCAGTGACGGTGGAAACGGATTGAAAAGCGGTGGTTCGTGACGGTGAAGCGGTGGAGGTTTCTAAATCGGCGACGATTCTGTATGTTCTCTGGCAGGTGTATCTCTCTCTCTCTCTCTCTCTCTATATATATATATATATATATATATATATATATGTAACGCATTTGTTGAGTAGAGGTGAGATCATATTGATAGGTAACCTGAAGTCCCGGTGATTGTCTTAGATTAACCAGCGCGACACCGGTTATTTGGAGTCCCTCTTGAAGAGCTGTGTAAGACAAAGTAGTAGTAATAAATTAAACACAATGAACATGAAGAATGTGAACTTTATAATTTGATGGAATAGGCAAAAAGCCTTACTGTTTGGTGATCGATTGTCCAAATATTTTGATAGCCCACTTGATATTACTCCAAAAAGAACATCATTTATTGTCTGCATTCAGCAACATATTATTGGGCTTCAGTTCATATATTAACAATATAACAAGGTTTTAAAATTTTGCCTGCATATTATCAGTTACTAAAACAAAATGTTTAAAGTAAAAATACGTATAAATGAAAATAATTTGAAGAACAAAATAAGAAATTTAGAAATATATTCAGTAATAAATTCGCTTTCGTTAAAATGCAATAAATCAAAAGGCAACTATTTTAAGCCTTAGTAATAAATCTAATTACTCATAGTAATTAGTATAATTACTAAAAATAAAAATAAAAAAACACATGAAGCTCTTCATCCCCCTGCATTATTGGGTAGACAAGAAGAAACCACGTACAGATTAACATCACCATTTATTTAATTTTTCTTCTGTCCCATCTTAACTACAACTGCTCTCCTAATTGCTTAAAATAAAAAAAACCAAATTGATCGATTGTCTATATCATGTCTTTTCCTTTCCTTTCCTTTTCTTTTCATTTCTTTTTAATTTGGATTTTATTTAATGTTTATGTGTATGAAAAGGTTCTTTTCTTTTGATGAGATTTTTTTTCTCTTGGTTCAGGATCGAATTATCTTAGAATAATAATTTATTTTCTACTTATTATAACGGTTAATTAGGCTTTGTTTGTGGTCTGTTCAACCGATGAAACGATTAATGGGAAAAAAGAGAACTCAAAGAAAATTAGAACGGCACTATCAGAGACGTTATTGGGTAAAAAAACTTAAAAAGGACAAACTTAAAAAACTTATAAAAAATAAATATAAAACGAGGCAAAATGTTAAAAACATATAAACTTTAAAAAACTATAAAAAATTTAAAAATACATAACAAAATTCAAATTTAGACGAAACATTGGACCCTTCCCCCCTTTAATACCGCCACTGGGCACGATTAGTGGACCTTAATTAATTCTCTAGAAATCTCAATATTCATCGAGAATTTATGCAAATAATAATGGACCTACATCGATCATAATATATATTGCCGTGTTTTGGTGGATATTTAGTTGGCCAACCGATAAGGACGGACGGATTTTCAACCAACCACATACAATACAATACGTCAATATTGCATCGAACTCACACCATAACACATCTTGCATGCTTTTGATCCTCACGAAATATCAAAAAGAATCTATGATATATTTCTTAAATTTTAAAATGTTTAGTATCTTCATATTTATTCTATTCAATCGTTTTCATTTAAAGAATTTGTCAAGTCGGATTTTTTTAATTTTTTCATACATTAGACACTTTGCTTCATGTGTTAATTGAAGTTTACGAACTTTAACTATGCAAGATATACTTCTACACTTGTAGTATATATACATATACATATAGAGTGATGTACTCGTAAAAGGAATTTTACAACTTACCGCGTTAGTGCCCGCATTCTTCACCGTTTTCATGTCGTCGATACTAAACTTAGCGGTTGCAAGTTTTCTCGGCCACAATTCTACCCCTTCTCCGCCACGAATCACCGTCTTTTCGTCTTTCACCCATAACGATCGCAATAAAAACTCAAACATATAAATCAAAGTAAACCACATCATTTTCAACCATGTCAAAGCTTTTTCAAGCATTCCTATCTCCACACTTTTTTTTCTTGATGAAACCAAGGGTTGAATGGTTGGCGTTTGATTCGGATCATCGAGTTTCTTACACAAAGTTAACATCAAAGACATCAAAGAAATACCGTCACCAAGTGCGTGGTGTAAACGCAGCACCACGCACTTATGAGCAGATAATAAATGAATCTCCCATAACGGTTTATCCGTACTCAAAGGACAAGAAACCGTAAGGTCAGCTAGAAATTCATTTATCGCGGTTTCGTCATCATCAACGTCATCACAAACGCGATCGGGGTGGAGGAATATGTGACGGTTGACATCAAGATCGGTTTTTCGCCAATATTCATGACCTTGTTCGTCCGTGACTAGAAGGCTGGAAAATCTAGGGTGTTTGATCATAAGAGAATCACATACCACGTCTCGAGCCTCATCGAATTCGATAGGTCGAGATAGGCCGAGAGCGCAGTTTATAATTTGGTGGGTTAAGGGTTGTGTGAATAAACGACCGGCTGGTGTTAATGGTTCGTCGGACCCGAAAGTCATGTTTTAGAGACCGTGGGTTAATTAGTTACGTACGTTATCGATATGTATTGAACTGGTATACACGTTTACGTTACTAAAATATGATGATATAATAAGGATATTAGGAATTGTATCTCCTTATAAAGTCTACTTTAAGTATCTTTCATGAAAGTCGTTATCTTAGTTTTCAATTCAAATTTGTACATAGTTTAATAATTAATATATTTTAGTCTTTTTGTTATAGTTGGTATCATAATCTTTTTTAGTTGGTGGTTGAGTGTTCGCTGTCGACTTAGTTGTTATAATTTATGTTCAAAACTAATGTTTGTGCTTAATTACTTGAACAACAACCAATGGTTTTAATATTTTTTAACATAGTTTTAAGCACTTTAATTAATACTAATATATTCTAACTATCAATTTTTAATTTTATATTGACCAACTTTAATTTCTGAATACTAAAATTTTGTTGACTTAATTAGAACATTAATTTAACTATTGCTACTATATATATATATATATGTCTTCTAAATACCAAGCCAATTACCTTGTTATAACACCTGAATTATTTGTGAATTAACTCTATAATACAATCTGAACTTAATTATGTTATAAAGAAAACACAGTAGTAGATAGATTGTGCTAATCATAGCCATAAACACGCACTAAAATATATTATATGTAAAAAATAATTTTTTTTTCCTAAAAACAATTCTTCATTGTCGTATATAACACTTTGGTATACAAATTAATTAAGGAATAAACCATACCTTTAAACGCTATATATGTTAGCAAATCTCGTAACAAAATTTATATTGTAGATGCCTTTGAATAAAAATTTCTGTAGTGTTATATATGTACATTTGACAAACAATGAAAGTTACATTTGTTACTAATCTTCTTAGTTATACGACAATAATTTTTTTCATAAATTATGGGGAATAAAATTTTAAAATATATATCCTACCTTTTTTTAAAAAAATGAAATTGAATATTGTTATGGTGTGGTTAATTTTATCGATAGAAACTATATCTTATCAATGATGAAATATTAGATATCAAGCTCGAACGGTACAACGAAAAGTAAGTCGAGCTCGAGTAAATATAGAACAAGCCGGACTAAAATTTTGCTACTCAACTCATTGCAACTCGCTTAACTCTCCTACTCTTACCAAACATTCTTGTCCGGCCACTAATGGGTAGATGTGTGTTTGTATAGAAGAAGATTAGGAAATAACATAACACATGGTTTTTGACTCCCAAAATGTTGTAATACCATATTTTTTTAACTACATTCTATCCTACTCTTACTTCTAAATTATACATATGTCTGGAAATCAGGGCTCTGGAAAACTCCCTATTAATCCACCACCACAAATGAGAGAAGTGAGATTCGAACCCAAATAAATTCTTCAAAGGTCAAAAACCTTATCAATGTGCCACTAATTAGATATTCAAAATGACATATGAGACTTCTACATTGCCCACCAAGACCAATAGCCTAATTGCTTATCAAATAATCCGTAAATAATTAATATAAAGATGTCACAAATTCACAACTACCCATGTTGATTCTAAGCAATCGAAGGAGAACCAAATAATCACAATTACCCCTGATGATTCTAAGCAATTGAGGGAAACCAAATAAGCGAATAACTAAGCAAACTTTTCTTTTAAGTGGTGTTTTTTCCTAGTTGTCTTAAAAGAGATGGTGTTTTAGTTTCTCGGTTACAAAATTTGATATACCGTATACCAGAAGCGGTACAGGAAAAAAAATCTAGATGGTGCAAAACTAAAAAACCATAAAAAATATAAATCTAAAAGGGGACAAAATGTTTTAAAAATACATAAAAAAATTTAAAAATACATAACAAAATCTAAATTTCGAGATTTCACATTTGTTGAAGGAACCGATCTATACATTATCAGGTTTTGGATGTACACCACCAAATATGTTTTATAATATTGTTTTGTATAACACTATCGGATTGTAAATTTTAAATATTTTTTTACATTTTTAGTATCTCAAGCTAAACAAGGCTTATATATACATTTTTATAAAGTGAAATACATGTAATCTTTTCAGAAACTACCATCCACATTTTTCAAATATGAAATAGAAAAAATATATACAGTATATAATTAATCCGTATTTCACAATTCCATTTTCGGAACACCAAACATACAAACACCGTTTCTTCAACAAAAGTTAAAATAGCACCATTCTAATTAAGCAGCCACTTATATGTCCACTGAATGTCATATTTGGGAGTTGGTGTACCAAAAGATAAAGACTGGTTCAATTTGACCAAGAAACAACCTTTTATTGAAGTATTTCACATTCTCCCATATGAGACCGAGTATTCACGTGAAACTATTAATATTAATGTAGTAAACTTATATATTTTGTTCAAGGAGAGTCTCAATTAGTTTGATTGGACCGAACTTGGTCTTCGGGAACTCGTGTGTGTAAGACCAAGAGCATGCTAATGGAACTTGACTAGTCAAACAGCCTACGTAGATTGAATTTTATGAATTGCTTAGCCTTAGCTTAAGATTGTTTATGACCATAGCACAACTACTTTATGGATGACCACCACCCGTTGCAGCCACCATCATACCACACATCGCGTGAGCAACAAGGATCATTCTTGAACTAACAATACACAGTTATAAAAAGTTATTCTGAGCTTGGCAATGATGAAAGATATGAGTTTGAGCTTTGGACAACAAAGTAGAGCTCATGCCCGGTTATTATTAAACAGGCCGGGCCAACTTTTCTGATACAACCGAACTACAAAAACAACCATTTGTTCATTCTTCAAAAACGAATAGAACAACTCCTTCAACACTAAAATGAAAATAACTTGCCTGCCAACACCACAACCTCTCTGGCTATGAAATGCAAAAATAATCACAAAATTTACCCTGTTGATTCTAAGCAGATGCAGGATAACAAAATAAATAAGCAGCCCACCTATACTTCTACTGAATGCCAAATTTCAAACTGTTAAAAAGGGAGGTGAAAATGAAAAACAGCTTGAACATAAGACGATCATTATAACAGATTTTTATGTATGAACATGAACAGAAAACATGGTATGTAACATAGAAGTACACTAAACTTGCCAAGGTTGAAATCCTCGTAAAAGGAACACTCACAAGAATAAAATAAATAATCAAGAATCTAACAAACTGGCCTGAAAGGAGCTACAAAGCCGGGAAAACAACCCCTAACAGACAACCGCTGCACACCAGGTTAGCAGTCAAAGGGAAAAAGTATTACGCATCAAATAACTTTAAGATAATAGATACAAGATAATATAATAAGAATTGGCGGGTAAGGCCTATACTCTATGGTGTTCCTTGCACAGCACTATGAATTTCATATCACACTGCATGATTGCCCAAATCTAACCAAAACGCCACATTTAAAAACAGGTGAACATATAGTTGTTTAATTTGACTAGGGTTATCTACTTATCATCCTAAACTGCAGAACAACAATTTCTGATGGAAAACATTGTTGACAAAGACACTCATAATACATTAGAATTAAAAATATTTATAAATGAAACATAGAAATATGATGATACAACACAAGGTCTTCAAATTAAACTCTACAACCCTGATATGTTAACTCAGTGATCAGTCTAAGTACCTTTTTTGTTGATTGTCCACAAGATTGCTTGAAGCAATACATTTGGCAACACCGACACTATCATGAACAATATTGCTCACTTGAAAGAAAAAAAAAAACAGTACATCACTTGCATCAGAATTACATATACTAAACTGTAAATCAGATCACTGTACAGTTCACCTAAACGCAAATAGCAGTCTATGCCTAGCACAACTGACACAGTGTTAACCTTGGGTGAGTAATCAACAAACCATGCAACCTTAAGCACCTAAGATCAACCCTAAAACCTTAATATGTCAACCAATCATGTGGATGGAAGAGCGTCTACAAGTTTGCTTGAAGCAATATACTTAGACATTGTATATAACCATATAAGTAATATCACCGCATTCCCTTACGGCCTTACATGTTCTAAAAAGTTATAAGAACCTCCAGTAATACTTAAATGAACATTTATTTCGCCGTAAAATACTAAAATAAGCATAAAGCATTGCAACTGCAAACACACTCTTACACCTAAAGCATATTCTAGATCGATAAAAATTGGCATTTATATATAGCCTACTAACAAGTAACAAGTCGACAATCTTAAACTTATTGAATTCCTAAGAATAATTGGATATGCCTTTGTAAAATGCTTAAGCCTGCAAATGAAGCTAGTTCAATTGGCAGATGCATCCCTAGTTTATTTCATAGGTCTTGAGTTCGACTCTTAGGAGTGACAAGTCTGTGGGTTTTTTTCTCTGAATCACCTGTAACGGCTTATGGTCTACATCTCGTAGTCTAGAGTACGTGCAGGGCTTTACCATTATA
>JANDBE010000015.1:2484730-2499765 GCA_024320915.1 Erigeron philadelphicus
CCGGCGACCCTTTCTTGGGTTTTCCGGTCTTCTGCTGCTGCTGTTACGACTTCGGGATGTTTTCCGGCGACCCTTTTTGGGTTTTCCGGTTAGCCTCCTGCTTATATACGTATATTTATGTATATTTATTTATTTACATTGCCGGAATTTGTTCCTTGGTAGTGTTAGCGGTAGCGTTGCCGGATTTTTCCTTGGCGGCGTTGCCGGATTTTGTTCCATTAAAAGCAATAGGTAGCCGGAAAAGGTATTTCGTAGCCGATGATGATATCGTTGAACATTTTTTAGGTTGCCGGTAAAATGGGCGATGATGATACACATGTTCGTAAAAATGGGAGTCGGATGATCCGGGGCGTATCTTGGCGGGGTAAACCCTTCGGGTTAGCAGCCATGGCGTCTCCGACTTCCGACATTCCCGACCCCCAAATTCTGAGCCCTAGTTATATTTTTTATAAAAAACGGCTACTTTTTTTAGTTTTCCGGCAACCACAAAGGCTATTTCCGGTTACATTGTATTGTAGTTTTGAAATTGGCAAATTGGCAAACACTACACCACGTTTTTTGGCTAGTTTTGGCTAATTTTTTGCAACGACACGTGACGACTTGTGATTCGCCGATACCTTGTTAAAACTTGCCAAATTGTCAATACTAGCCGATTACAACTTTGCTCCTTAGTTACCTACTTCCTTGTCTAGCCATGTAAATTCACGTCCAAGTCGGGTAACCGGGAAACCTATATTAGTTCAAATCTAACGAATCGAGAATGATGGCTGGCTTGCTCCTCAATGCCAACCGTGAACATATGATCCGACTTGTAATTTGGGTCCAAATTCTTGATGGCACATCATCATCATCATCAATAAATAATCAAACTTTTAGCATTAATTTTCATCTCTTGTCTATTTATATATCTATACACTATAACTTTTAACAAGATAAGTGTTGGCTATCTTATAGTAAAAGTCTTACACTGTTACTCAAATATACATTTTACACTCGATAAGAAGTAAAATTACTTTTTACACATTATTTATTAACTCAAATAGTCAAAATACTATATCCCTTGTAAAAGTATTTTTATTTTTTTTGGCACAAATTGATTGAAACAAACACCAACTTGTTGAAAATACACCAAATCATGTTAAAAATTTTCCACCCTGGCAAAGAAAAGGAGGTTTTGTTTTCTTATTCAAAAGATAAGAAGAACCATGAAGAAAAATACATACACAGAAAAGAAAAAAAATGACAACACTAAATTTGTGGCTGCAAATTGCTTCTCACATGACCCCATTTGATGAAACCAATCTCCTTCCTTTCCTTTTCTTTACCCATCTTTGAGTGTTTTCTTTATCTCATTCAATCCCAATAATTAGGAAACCCCATAAAAAAAATATTCTTTCCTTTCATTCATTAGTGTTTAATTACTACCAAGATTCTTGAATGGAAATAGCCATCAATTTTTACAAGTGATAATAATAATAAATTTCCAACCTTTTTACTACCCCATAAATGATTCTTGATGAAAAACAGATTTTAAAAGGATAAGAGTAACACTTTTATTCTCCAAACAAATAAAACCACCTGTCCTATTTTGTACTATTTTTCCATTTGAAAGATAACAGATTTCTACCTCTTTTAGAGAATTTTTCTAGTGGGATTTGGTTTTCTTAAATAAAGTTTTTAAATTTAAGTTTCTTGATAGAAAAAGCATCAAACTTTACATAGCTAAAGGCAATTGGAATCTTGGTTTCTTGAAAAAGATTGTTCATTTGAAGTGGGTGTTATTTATTTTTTATATATATTAAAAAAAAAAGCATCTTGGAAATTAGTATTCATGAATCTTGAAAAAAACATCATCCAAAGCCCATAATTAAATGAAATAAGTTATGTGGGTTTCTTTCTACTTTTAGAAAGAAATCATATTTTTTTTCATATTAAATATAGGTTTCTTTTTTCTCTTTCTTGGAAAAGTTAGTTAATTTGAAGTGGGTGTTGAAGTTTTCTAGAAAAAAAAGCATTTTGGGATTTGGGTTTGTTGAAAAAGTTGTTAATCTGAAATGGGTTTCATAAATCTTGAAATACAAACCATCAAAATCCCATAATTTAAGTGAATTTTTTAAGTTCCGAGATTCTTCCTACTTTTAGAAATAATCAATATAAGTCCATAAACTAAGTGATTTAGGTTTTGGGTTTCTTTCTATTTTTAGAAAGATGACAGGAGGTGGATGTAGTATAGTATGGTTTAGAAGAGATCTAAGGATAGAAGATAATCCAGCTTTAGCAGCAGGTGTAAGGTCAGGCAAAGTGATAGCACTTTTTATATGGGCACCAGAAGAAGAAGGTCATTATTATCCAGGAAGAGTATCAAGATGGTGGCTTAAACAAAGTTTATCTTTGCTTGATTCATCATTAAAGAATCTTGGAACTAGTTTAATCACAAAAAGATCTTCTGATAGTGTTTTATCTCTACTTGATGTCATCAAATCTACTGGTGCTACTCAGCTATTTTTTAATCATTTATATGGTCAGTTTTTTAGTCCTTTAATAACTTTATTGATTTGTTTATTGTTGTATGTTTTTGTTCGAGAATATTATTGTTGTCTTTAGTTATTTTTAATCAGGAAGTAGTCTGTCTACCAAAAAGTAGGTATATGACGGTCTAAATCGCATGTTCTCATACGCCGTCCTTGGTTGGACATTGGATTGGGTATTGTTGTTGTCTCTAGTTTTTTCAAGTCATCTTACCTATTTTGATTATTTGTTAGTATGTTGTTTTGACATCTTGTGGGTGTTTGGATGTGCTTATTAGTTATTAATTGTGATTCTTAGTGTTTGAAATCCGGGTTAAATGTTTATGGTTATAGTTTAGTAGTTTACGGACTATTCAAGTTGAAATAATCATATTCGGATGATCAAGTAAGAAGTTACATTTAGTTTTCCAACTAGTTATGACTATTTGATTATTTATTATTATTAGACTCGCAATAGGCAATGTGATTGATGTACATCTAAACGTCCTGTTTTGTGATAATTTAGCAATTTATTGGTCTACACAAATGCACTATATATGCAGAGTTTGTAGATCGCTATATCTTTTGTAACTATAGATGCAGGTTTAGAAGCTTGAAGAATGTCCCCTTTTTTCTACTTTGATAATCTTATTTACTAAATAGCTTATATTCTAATTAGTGATGTTTTGTGTGTGTGTGTGTGGCAGATCCTTTATCTCTCGTCAGGGATCACAGAGCTAAGGAAATTCTAACTGAAAATGGGATAGCAGTACGCTCGTTTAATGCAGACTTGTTATATGAACCATGGGAAGTTCTTAATGATGAAGGCCGACCATTCATTACATTTACATCGTTTTGGGATAGGTGTCTTAGCATGCCATATGACCCTGAGCCTCCACAACTTCCACCGAAAAGAATAATCTCAGGTAGTCAGGTTAAGGTCATCATGATATAGTTTCCTTCATTGGGTAACGGGTATAGTTTCCCCGCTAGGTGTTTGAAAATAGGAATCGTGAGTAATTTAATTATGATTTTCTTATTATCGGTTTTGCTAATATTTTCTAAACGAACAAAGTATACGTGAGTCAATGCTGCCCATTACTGAAAATGACATGTTTTAACCCATACCTGACTGCTTATCTTGACATCTGTAAATCAAGTGTAGTAGCTAGGAAAATCGATTGATAAGATATATGTTAAGTATCCTAACTAGCAGTATATTTTAAGCACCTGAATGTCTTACTACCTGATCTGATTTTAACTCAATTCCAAACCACCACTTTATGATGTTATAAGATAATGTCAATATCTACTCTATTTACTGTCACTTAATTTTCATCATAAGAAAGAAATCTTTGCTAATGTTTGGACTACTACATAATGTACCATATATCATAAAATTCAGCCAACAGCATTGCATCTAGACAAATTTTTGAACAACTTAAGATGCTGGTTTTTTTTTTGTGCAGGGTACTTACATAGTTTTCCTTTTTTTTCAGGCGACTTGTCTAAATGTCCTTCGGACACATTGGTTTTCGAAAGTGATTTAGAAAGAGGAAGCAATGCACTTCTAGCTCGAGCATGGTCACCGGGCTGGAGCAATGCTAACAAGGCACTAGCCACTTTCATCAACGGGCCATTACTAGACTACTCTATGAACCGTAGAAAAGCGGATAGTGCCACTACATCTTTTCTTTCTCCACACCTACATTTCGGTGAGGTTAGTGTCAGAAAAGTCTTTCACCAAGCCCGAAGCAAACAAATGTTATGGGCCAACGAAGGGAACAAAGCAGGTGAAGAAAGTGTTAATCTGTTTCTTAAATCAATTGGGCTTCGTGAATACTCCAGATACATGAGTTTTAACCATCCATATAGTCATGAAAGGCCTCTTTTGGGACACTTGAAGTTTTTCCCATGGGTAATCGATGAAAACTATTTTAAGGCATGGAGACAAGGTAGAACTGGTTACCCGCTGGTTGATGCGGGTATGAGAGAGTTGTGGGCCACTGGTTGGCTCCATGATCGAATCCGAGTTGTGGTATCAAGTTTTTTTGTGAAGGTTTTACAGTTACCATGGAGATGGGGTATGAAGTATTTTTGGGATACATTACTGGATGCAGATCTTGAGAGTGATGCTCTTGGTTGGCAGTATATATCAGGTACTTTGCCTGATAGCCGTGAGTTTGATCGCATTGATAATCCTCAGGTATGGCTTTACTTTGACTTTTTGGATATAATCATCATTATTTGAGTTCATAACTAAAATGAATCCTAAAACTTTTTGCTGGAAGTTCTCTGATGATTACCTTATGATTTAACTTGTGATAAACATGAAAATTTTGGAATCATAATTTAGAAGTGATAAATTTGGTCTAAAAAATTTTACTAAGGTCTATTTACAGTATCTTCAATAAACCTCATCTCTTTCTGAAAATATGGAAATTTCCAGCACCTTTAGCTGTTGACCTGGGAATAAAAGGTGGCAGGTCGGACAGGTTTGGTAAGTGGTCAAAATGGTTATAATCTGTGACCCATCAACATTTCTGGTCCACTTTTAACAACTTAATAAATAATTAGCTCATTTAATCTAAATTTAGTTGTAACCAAAGTTTTACAAGTTATTCTGGAAGCTGTGAACAAGTTAATATACTTTGGGCAACTTTCTAGTTTTTACTCGTATCCTTTCTAACCAAATATTAATTACTTCAACAAACTCTTGCCAGAGGGTTATTTTGAAATCCGTCTCTGGTCTCTCTACCCTCGGGTAGAGGTATAACTGTCAACATCTCACACCCTATATACCCCGCCCCTGACCAGATAGGGGACCGTTCTTCTTGTTATTTTAACCAAGTTTTTAAATTTCTTGGCTAAAACTGATGCATCTTATGGAAAGCCAGTAACTTTTTTGTTCCTCTAAAATATTTTCAACAGACTGAGGGCTATAGTTTTGACCCGAATGGAGAGTACGTAAGAAGATGGCTTCCTGAACTTGCTAGACTACCAACTGAATGGATACACCACCCATGGGACGCACCAGAATATGTGCTTCAAGCTGCTGGGATAGAGCTCGGTTCTAATTACCCTCTCCCAATTGTAACAATCGATGCAGCAAGAGCTCGGTTATTAGAAGCCCTGACACAAATGTGGCAACATGAAGCCACTTCTCGAGCAGTTCTTGAAAACGGGATGGAAGAAGGTCTCGGCGATTCATCTGAAGATACTCTCATTGCTTTTCCCCAAGATATGCAAATGGAGATGGATCATGATCCTGTTAGAAATCGTACTACCACCACGATCCGCCATTATGAAGATCAAATGGTCCCAAGCATGACCACGTCATTGTTACGGGGAGTTGAAGAAGAAGAAGAATCGTCATCTGATCATAGAAATCTCGCAGTTGATAGCAGAGCGGAAGTTCCTAATGACGTTATGAATCACGAACCGACAAGGGAACCAGATCAGCGAGATATAGGTCATGGTTTTGATGCTCAGTCGGTCTTGCCACAGTTTAATATTCAGATAGCACTGAGGAACACTGCAGATTCTCCAGCAGAATCTTCTAGCGGTGCGACTTCTAGGAGGGAACGAGATGGTGGTGTAGTGCCGGTGTGGTCACCTTCAACTTCTAGTTATTCAGAGCCATATGTAGGTGAAGATAGTTCGTATTTGCAAAGGCATCCGCAGATCAACTGGAGGCAACTTTCTCAAACAGGGTAAACTTCTGTTTTGAAGCTGTTTATTGGATTATTCCTACTAAAAGCTGCATAATTGATTTTCTAGTGTTTGAAGAGATTTTGATTATGGTAGAAATGACTAAATGGGAGGGTTAGGTAAGCGGTCAAAATGGGTGTTGTTTGAAACATTCTAATAAACATTCTGTGTTTCAAATATGATTGCAAAAGTCATATGGCTTAAATAGTAATCAAATTTTTTATTTACCACTTTCGCGTAACAACTAATAAATCTAATTCTTCGATTCTAGTTATTGGAAATGGAAACCTTAAGTAAGAACCCGGTCCTCAACACTAGTAAAGGTATCCTGATCCGTCTCCTTTTAGCTAACTTTTAATGTTACCCATTTGTCCATCAGGGATGAAATTAACCGAAGAGACCAATTTGCTTAATGATTGGAGTTAAATAATCAGAAATGGATTTACTACTAGCGGCACAAAAGTGATAATTACAGCAAAAGCACATCCACAAAACTATTAAAACTGACAATCTGATTCTTATTTTTGATTTGGAAAGACTGATCCTTATTATTTAATACATAGTTACTTTAAATCACTTATCATATCATAACTACCCTTTTGTAGATGCCTGGGTTAGATAGTGTTCCTCAAACTGTACTCAATTTAGACCTCATGAAATGTTAAAGTTTTCGTAGTTATATATTAAGAAGTTTGCCAGTAAGAAAAAGAAAAAAAACCAAATTTTGCCTTCTCTAAAAAGCTAACATCTTTCTGCATTCATTTTGAACTCTTGCAACTTTTCCTAGTCTTGCGGTGTAGAACTTCATAAATGGTTTTAAAACATTAATAGTCTTACACCACCATATCTGAAATGTATCTGAATTTGAGGTTTTTGACCCATAAATGATCTAGCTCGGTGCAGCTTGTTGCCCGTTTGCCTTCTAATTCTATGTAAATTACTTTGATTGGTAGTCATTTAATTAATACAACAAATATATTATTAAGTTTAAATCTTTGATAATTGGTTGAATTTCTATACATTTTCCCGTAAGCTGTTCTCATCGACGGAATCTTTGCCAAAAAGATAATTCTGTTTGTTAAATGAGATATTTCAGACAAAAATGTTCCTATTTTTTGCCATAAGTTTTAATTTTATTGTATAGCATTTTCACGAGGTATTATTTTCAACTTGTTACTCCTATTAATTACTGATTTTTCTATAGATCAAAGTAGCACAAGATCTGATGTCAAGGTTTCTTGAACTGTTAACAGGTAATCTGCAGGGATAACAGATATCATCCGTCCAAATTTTCATCAACGGTTCTCATTTCCTGAGACTCAATCCATGGGCAATCTAAGGTCACAGATTTGGAACTTGGGAGATAATTTTTCCTACAATCCAATATTAGTCCCTATGCTGTTCATATTATTCGTATGCTGTATAGTAAAGAAACAAACAGTGTTTAGACATAAGAATTCTGGAGACTACTAAAAGCCCCAGATTTTTTCGACTTCTTTTACTATTCATGTCATTGTTGTACTATAGTGTACAATCTATCAATGCATTGTGTGCAGTGATTGATCATCACATAACAAACTTGTTCTAACTACTTATTAGTGCCTTGAAGTGATAAAGGTGTGGATTTCATGCCATTGAGTGTGAGTACATGCTGTTATAAATTATGCTTTTGGTTCCATCGATCTCGATATCTTGTAGCTCTTGCTTTGGTCGTCTGAGAAGACTGTATACGATGGTTGCAGTTACAGCTCCAATAATGGGGGCCACTAAAAAAATCCATATGTGTTTGTATTCGTTAGCCACAACCGCAGGGCCTATACTTCTTGCAGGGTTCATGGAAGCTCCGGTAATTGGCCTGCAATCAAAACTTTGTATCAGGATTGGACTCATACAGTCATACATTGGTTCATCTCTACAGAAGTTTTTGTATAAGCAATCCGATCATGCAAAAGTTTCATATTGTCTACTAAAGTATAATGATGTTATGGTCGTTACCCTGCAATTATAACATTGAACATCAACGTCACTCCAATTGCCACCCCTGCAAGCTCCTTGCTCTGCATTAAATGATTAAAGATCAGACTCAACACCTAAACAATCCAAAAGAAAATAGACTCGATGGTTTGCTATACAAAAGGATAAAACGTACTGATCTATCATCAGTTGCTGCACCACTAATGGTGAACATCAAGATGAAAGTGATGATGAATTCCCACAAGAAAGCTTCTTGATCAGTTGTTGGATTTGAATACCCTGTTAGAGTTGGCAGAATGTCGTTTTGGTGATTGAACAAAACTTTCAAAGTGAGACACGCTAGTGTAGAACCTAAAATTTGAGATATCACATACATTGGCACCTACATGAACAAAAACCAGTATCAGAAAAGCACACACGTAACGTGATTTCTAGGGAAGCAACATATATGGTTCTTACATGAATCAGAGGCAATCTCTTGGTAACAGCAAAAGCAATAGAAACTGCAGGGTTAAAATGGGCACCAGAAATATGTCCAAGTGTATATATCAGAGCCATTAGACATAAACCCCACACCATTGCAATCCCCAAGATTGTTAAAGACTGATCTCTATCAACAAGCGCTGCCCCACACCCTGTGAAAATCAAGATATACGTCCCTAGAAGCTCTGCGATAATCTGTTTTTGGTAACAAAAATGATACATTATAACAGTATTCAAGTTTTTGGAAAATTGGTTAATAGCCCGGAAATTCTTTTGAAAAAAGTTACTACCTTTTGACAGTAAGACGGAAGAACAGCATCCTTAGAGAAAAATCTTTTCTGGGTTTGTTCTGTCTCCAGTTTTTCTTGACTAACTGGCAAAGTGGTGTTGCGTGGAGCGTGTCTTGGTGAAAATGTATAATGTGTTGAATTTGAGTCAGTCATTGGATGAGGTCAGTTTAAGAATACTGCTTAGTTTGCTAAATAAGTGTCTATGCATAATGGTCTAATCTAATGTGGTATTTATATACTAGAATAAAGTCCGAATATAGCGAAATATATGTATATTGAAATATTGATGCAAGGAAAAACAGTGATTTCCTTCCAAATGATTGATACAAAGATAAAGCCGGCTAATGACTTTAAAGGTTGTAAGCAGCAAGTGAACTTGACTTAGTGTATGTAAGTAAATGTGTATGTATATGTAGACAATGCCGAATATAATTTGTTATTTGTTTGTATTCAGTCAAGAGATTTGCTTTAGAATTAAAGGATCAAATATTTTGACGTCTTTTTATTGTTGGATACTTGTCATTTTTTAAAGTGAATTTTTTGTTACTTCTGATACAATAGTATAATACTTTTTGTATAGTTTTTAATATGTTTGAAAAGTTCTTCTGCTTTTAAAAATTGTTATCTTCTGTTATGATACGTATGATTTTATCTACTATAAATTGAAGTGCTTATAGATGGATAAACAATACATGACAAGAACAGTAATGTTACCACATAAAGTCATAAACTAAAGCTATATGCGACCTTACTATTTTGGATTGATCCATTCAAGCTTAAGACTCACTCTTCATATTTGTAGAGGTGAGGTTATTTGGGTAATTTTACGAGTCTTGAGTTCAATTCTATAACAATATTTCCATTTGGTACTTAAGTGATGAAACAATCGTTTCAAGAAAATGAACATCTCTGGTAATAAGTGAACTCAAATTTAATACTTTTTACCAACTTTTGCAAGACACGGACAATTTTGTTGGTGGTTTTAGATGCCGATTTGACTGATCGTTCTTCGTTCCTATGAATCTGTATGTTATAAACAACAGTTTAGATTATACACACGTACGATGTACCACTTGAATTTTTTGTATATGGACAATAATTTGGAACTGAAGGAGTACATCTTACTACAACAATATCAAAGGGTATAAAATATGTAAAGATTAATATACTTGAACTTCTATTCATTGATTTTAATTGTCCTTTTCATGAGCGGCTAAGGAGAATCTTTAACTGTTTATGTCGAAAATGATGTTAAATTCGCTATATCGAATAACTTTGTTACATTGTGTAACAAGAAAAGGATAGGTGCAATTCCAGTTGAATAATTGAAGTGGGTATTTCTTTTGGAGTGGCCAATAGTACTTTGGTATATGCTATGAATAGTACATGCGTAAACAAGACTTATGCATCGCCTCAATCCTATTGTTAGGAAATAACCATAAAATGTATGAATACAAATGGTGCCCGAATGATAAGAGTCATGTGATAAGAAAATTGTAACATTAAGACATGGATTTGATTTAAAGAAAAAAAAAACAAGAAGAATACATTTTCATTACTTTTTGTTTTCTATAACCTAAAGGAATGAACATTAACAACACGAAATTCTTGATCAAGTTTGCATTTCTGCTCAGACTTTAGCCAATAGATACCAACAAGCATTGTTTGTGTTTGATAGTTCACAAATGAAAAGAAAGCGAAGTAAAGAAACAGCAAAGTGGTTATCCTAATTGTTACTTTGTTAGAAAGGAAAATATTACCACATGTGTAAATAACTAAGATCATCTGTAGTGATTTCCTACAGTGTATTTGGTTCCAATGGTAGTGACTCATGGTGGTTCTTGGCGGAATTTTGCGCTCTATTACATTTACAACCAACGAACACAAAAGGGCAACAAAAGAAAATGACACATAAAAGCTTTGTTACAACTCTTTTACTATCAAACAAATGGTAATCTACATTTCACACAAAGCCAAATAGACAAATACTTCCCTATCAAGAAAACACATTAAATCCACAAGGAAAGTAAATACCTAAATGACCATTACTGAGGTCAACAAGTCAAACTCAACTTTACGACCCATCACGGTCACGGCTAGTGCTTGCCTCCCCAAAAGACACTGAAGCCAACGATTTTGATGCCCATGCAGCCTTAGCCTTAGCATTCATGGCTCCATGAAGATTGCTTCGCTTGCAAGGTTCAGTGAGTGAACTGAACAACTGTATTGCACGCTTCATGTAAGCCAAAGGATGCTCCCATAAGCTCCTAAATCGAATGTTTAGGATCCTTCTTCTCCAAGAAACTCGAGCACATGTCATGATATATGGGTAACTTAGGTAAATTAACCTTAAAACTACAAATATGGTAGCCAATGCCAAGTAAGTTTCGTGTCTAAGCATGTTTTCAGGCGACTGTGCCCATGAAAACGGGCAGCTTTCTGGCTCAGTGACATTTCTCTTCTCGTGCTCGTGTATTGTTTCACCCAGGGATGTTTCATTGACAGATTCACCTCTAATACCTGTCCAATAACTACTATCTGGTCAGTTGTCATTCATATTATACAGGTTTCAACATGATTCTACCCATTATTTATTAGGTACAAACTAGAGGTTGTGAAGCTAGTGAGTTGGGTACAAAATCAAAATGAGTAGTGTTTCGATATGGCGGGTTGACTCACCAACACCATTTGAATAATTAATGAATAAAGTGTATCTCCAAATAGTATATTATTTTCAGCATAATAAAGCAACTACGTTTTCTAAACAAACGGTAGTCGAATATTGCAAGCATTTTAATACACTTTTGTTGACTTGGGTCACGTCTTATCCGTGAACCGGTTAAAAGAATCGGTTTAAAACGAAACATATCAAATGGCCAGACCCGTTTTGACCTGAAAACTTACCGGACCCAGCCCTTCTACCCCGCAAGAAATTAGTTGAACTAACGGAAAGAAACTTTACCTGTCACGTTAGTGTAAAAAGACATAAGTGAACCAAGTGTCCGTGTGCCATGATAACGCGCTCGCATAGTTGAGTTCAAGACAAAGAGGGTAGGAAACCCATGAACTCCATATTTCGAAAGTATACTGCAAAACAAATTTCTCAAGTTATTCATACTTTATATATTTATCAAATCGAGTAAAAACTAACTTGTATTGGAAATTTTAGCTAACAAGAAAACTGAATCTTATATAAAATAAGTAGAAAACTAAACTTAGTTATAGTAGATAAAAAACTCGAACCTTGGTTTTATAACAGATTCTTCGATAGCAAAATGAGCGACTGAAGGATACAAAGAAGACATGACTGATAAAGTTGGCCTAAATGTTATAGAGAAGGGGCACCATGATGCATAGAAGAGAACAACAACATAATCTTGAGCATTCTTATGAACCATACCCAATGCCTTTTGCAATGAAGTCTCATCTCCCTTCAAATAAAGAATTGCAAACTGGAATCAGCATATCATCAAGGATGAAAATCTAGAAATCTCAAATAATAACCACAGTTGGAATCAGTAATCATCCTTTAAACCATTGTACTTTTATATTCATTGCAAAGAGACATTGTTCTTAAACCAATACGAAAAGAACATAATGTTTCCAAGAAAAGACTAGTTTAAACAGATTGTGATAATGTCATAACTCATAATGATGAAAAAGGAACCGTCGTTCTTGACATTATAGTCCAAAGTCGAACATCCTTCTAATGTGTAGGTAAATTTTCATACAGTATTTCATAAGAAAACATTTTGTTAGCAACAGAAATTCAATAACTATGGTGGTCTAAAAAGGTTGATCAAACAAGAGCTTTGCAAGCCTGACCACATAACCAAAATGTTTAGTGATATAGCGAGACACCCCTTCAAGTTGAACAATTACTCCCTCCAATCCAAAATAAAATAAGTTTGACGATAAAATAAGTTTGACGATAGTCAGCTGTATTAAACACCGTTCAAGAAAAACTTTTTATCCCTCCAGCTTATAATAGGTACAACAGTATGTTGTTGAAAATGTCCTACCACCCTCAACCCTGGACTAACTACAAAATTTCAACATGACAACAGTATCCCTTTGTAGCTAAATGTCCGCTACGCCTTCAAGCTCAAAGTTTATCCCCTAAACCCCCAAGTAATTGAAAAATTCAACTTGATAACAAAAAAATCTTTTGACTATACAATACTCTTCACTCTTCTAAGCTAAAAAGCTGCTCCTACAGCCTCAAAAAAGCTGCTACATCAACATGATAACACAAGTTTGAAATTTTTGGGCCAAAATGAAGTATTCTCAGCTCAAAATAAGCATATACAGAAAAAAATAAATTAAGTACAACATTTTACTAGGTATCAAAATCCAAAAGCTCTTTCATCTATCCCAACTACTAAAAGAATCAAATAATATAAACTGAACAATAAACATTAAATTAATCAACTTAAATTAAGGAAAAAACATACAAAAGCCCCAAAATTTAATAAGATAACATGAGAAAGAAGCTATAAATACACATACCTCAATAACACCAATATAGTTATCAATCAAATTCAAGGGACAATAATGAGTTTGCAAGCTAAAGATTGAATCTTTAATAGATTTAGGTGCACAAATTGAATTAGAAACCCTAGGGCTTTCATATGCATATGTCAAACCAATAAAAATCACCAAAAACAAGAACCCAAATCTTGAAATCCTAATTGGATTCATTATATGTATATATTTCAATATATATTGAAATGGGTTTATTTAATTTTATATAAAAACAATTAGGGAAAAAACCCCTAAAAATTTATGAGCAAAAATGAGCCCTTTATATATATCTTGACAATATGAATTGACTTTTTGAAAAGTTTGAATTTTTAGGAAAGGGAAAGATGAAAAACATGAAAACTGGAAATGGGTTGTGATTGTTAGAATCAAAAGTGTGTTAATTTTTGTTTTTTATTTTATTTGGGATTCAACAGGATATAAGATGATATTGTTAGACACTCTGGAAAATAAATATATATGTATTAGATATTTGTGATAATTTTTTATATTTTTTGGTAGCCATCCATTTTTTATATTTTTACTATGGAATCTTGTTTGCAAGATATGGACACCTAAACTAAAAAAGAAAAACTTGTACAGTACAAAATATTGAATAGATATCGGGTCGGGTTTAGTTGACTTTACCAAATGGAGTTTGATAAATTACTCATCTTTATTAGATTGATTTCTTTCCAAAATATGAAGTTTGATATGGGGGGTTTGTTTTTTTAATTAGACTAAATTGATTAAGTGACCGAATGGATAAATAATGTCTGTATGGATTAAGTCGATACAGTTATTTTTTGTTTATTAAGTCAAAAAACAAACATTTTTAATGACTTAATAGATTAAGTATTTTTATTAAGTCATGACTTAATCTATTAAGTCCCAAACAACACCACCTTAATTTTGATTGACTGACTTAATTCATTAAGTCAATCAAATATGTTTATTATTGACTTAATAACTAGATATAACAATTATAACAATCAAATATGTTTGTTATGGACTTATAACTAGATATAACTTGACTTAATTCAAGTTAATTTTGAGTTAGTATTGTCAATAGATTTCTCTAGGTTGAGCATGGGTTTCTTCAACTCGGTACAGAGCTTCATCGTTTTATAACTAGAAAAAAGGGGTTTGGAATCTCATATATCTAAACCCGATTTTTTACTTGATATGTATATAGAATTCGGATATTTAACCAATTCATCAACAAAGTTGAAGCCAAAAATAAGGTATCATGGAATGCTATGATTTAGGAAGATAGTACTTTAAAAAGACCAAGAAACAGATACTAGAAACCATCACAAATGTATTATGCGTGAATCGTTGATCCTTTTGGGTCGGACACGGACTAACAGAGAAGGCTGTAGAGATGATCAATAGGTTAATTAGAGATATCATTGTCTTTACAAATAATTTTAAAAATCTCGGTGCAAAAATCACCCCCTTAAATAAGAATGTGTAACACCCTAATTATTTTAAGGTAAAAGAAATTAACTCATTTTCATAGTTTTGACATTAAATTAATTTCCTAGTA
>JANDBE010000015.1:2526756-2539120 GCA_024320915.1 Erigeron philadelphicus
GAAAAAAAAACCAACGATCTGAGCAAGTTAACGGAGAAAAACTAACGAAGTTGACACGGTGACCAAAAATGAAAGTAAGTAGCAAATTTTGTATAGAATTTTTAATTTTTGAAGTTTAGTGATTAAAAGTGAAAGACGAGTCAAGTTCAGGGACCAAAAGTATAATTTACCCCATAAATAGCTTAAAAAAAAGTTTTCCCTTGAAAAAAGAATTTTATAAGTTGAAATTAATAAATTAATGAGGTGGCAATCAAAAAAGCTTTGAAAGACTTTTATTGTAGATGCTCTTATAGGATAATTTTGAGATAATTTCATATAAACTAAATATTAACACCCTAATTACATATTTACCCAATTAAAACTGAAAATTTCATATTTACCCAATCTTAATTTAGATTCTATTATATTTACCCGTTCTCTTATAAATGAGTTAATTATAACTAAAGTTTACATCAACAAGTTCCTATTCTATCATATTGGAACTAACGACATAGTCTATTACAATCAAAATACATTATGGAATTATGGACAAAACCATGTGGTTACTAGTATGATGTAGTCTAGCAGAATAAGTGACAAATTGTGCCACAAACTTGAGACTAAAGTAACATGCCTAGCAAAATAACATAGCTCCTGATTCGTAATAGCAAGTTAAATAAACAAAAATAGGAGAGGCGTCTGTATCCAAACATCCATTCAAAATTTCATACATGCCCAAATAAGTTATTATTGTTCATCATTCATATTGTTTTCATTTTCTTGTTAGATGAATCTACTAGTCATGACTTCTAAGACAAAGTGTTGAAAAATGGTCGAATCACTTATATGTCAGAAAATATTTTCAAATTCTTCTGAGATGAAGATATAAAAGCAACATTACTAGTGGGGTATCTGCACATTAATGAAATCGTAGTGAAAAGAATAAACCATGTGGGTTGAGACAATCTCTACCAGCAATGTTATTCAGCATGATACAATTGGGCTTACACATAACAAAACAATTGTGCTTACATATAACAAAACAATTGTGCTTACACATAACAAAACGAACGATGCTTATTTATTTTTATGGAATAATAGAGCAATTGGTGATGTAAATTTAATTATTAATCATTTTATAAGAGAATGGGTAAATATGATAGAATCTAAATTAAGATTGGGTATATATGAAATTTTTAATTTTCATTGGGTAAATATGTAATTAAGGTGTTATATTGGGTATATATGAAATTCTCCCTATATAGTAAAAGGGGGCGGGTCAGGTGTGTTTGGATGGGGCTTTTAACGGGCTTCTTTTAAGGGCTGTGGCTTGACTCTTATATAAAAAAGCTTTGCTTGAAAAATAAAAATAAAAAAGCCATATTTGGATAAAAGAACTCAAAGGTTATGTTTGGCAAATGTAATTGTAATTAGTAATTGTAGTTTTTAGTCGTAATTGTAAGCTATAGCTTTTAAATGAAGTTATTAGCTAAGTTTTTTTTTTGTTTTTACAGCTATTTAGTATGATACTTATAACTGCAACTTCAAAAATATTAAAAGCTCCTAACATACGACTTCAAATAACATTCCATTCAAGAGTTTATTCTTCGAATAAAAGTTAAATTTATTAGCATCCAAACAAAGGTTTTAACACAATATGAGCTTATTGTTCAAAATTAAAAGTTAAAGCTCTTGACACACTAATTTCAATTAGTGCTTCATTTTAGAGTTTTTTTTCAAATAAAAATTAAAGCTTGTTGTATCTGAACAAAGTTTCCAACACAATAAAAGCTTATTGTTCAAAATTAAAAGCTAAACACAAATTCTCCATTATATCATAGTTTTTTAGAACAAAATCTTTTCCAAGCTTTTAATCTCATATACACCGTAAAAATTTTCCCATCATTACCTCAATAAGGTTGTTGCGGTGCTTCTATAGCTTTTGCATAATAAAGTATAGCTTTTACGTCATAAGAGTCTATAGCTTTTCTATATTGCGATGGCGGCGATGCCATGGTAATTACATGATCAATGTGCAGGTTAACTTTAATAACTTCAAAATTATGCTAAAAATCATCTGAATTACTTAATTTCGTATGTGAAATGTAATCAAGTTCATATTTGAAAAAAATAAATCACTAAAAACATGAAAAATTAAATTAACTTATATGTGCATATATGAAAGGTATATGTGAAGAAAAGACTATTTTTGAGGTTTTGAAATTTATTTTATTTTACGTTATAAACTTTAATAACTTTTAACATGTGCTCTAGTTTTTTTCCATTGCTGTAGATTATCATGTAAGCTGTTAACAGGACATGTATTACTCGTCCCTGTATACAGCATAAATTATATTAAAATTAGAACGTAATGTTCTTAATTTAACAAATACAGAAATTAATTTACTCTTGAATTTCATAAGCAGCAGGAGCAGAAGCATCTCATTAAAGCTAAGGTTAACTAATCTTAATATTTTCATATTAAAAGTAAAGATGGAAATACAATAACTAATCCCTGATAGTTTAACAAACATACAAGAATTGAACAATTACCATGATACATGTGGCATATACAAAAACCAGATATGCACAAATTCTGTTCTTCTCGTCTTCTTTGCCTGAGATAAGTAGATTGATGGTAAAATTACCAACTCAGTATTTTACATATGCTGTTGAACATCTACAATTACAGTAATAACAATTGCTGTATAATAAAACTTTGCTAAACTGAAAAACCATTCCCTCCAGCCAGTGTATCATTAATTGAAGTGAAGGTGGCTATTTCAACAATTTTGACCCATTTACGAATGAATAATTCGATTTGGTAGGTCAAATGCTAAAACATAAGAGTAGCTTAAACAACGGCCAAAATTCTTCCAACTTGTATTTTCAGTGCTTAAAACCTCCTATTTTCATAAATCAATTAATCTAAACACTTTGATAATAATGAAATAATAAAAGCTTTCCTATTTTATTATATTAGTTATATATTATTAGAAGACTTGAAAGCTTTGGATAAATAGAATTTCAGGTCAACCCAACCAGACCAGTTCCAAAAGTTCAAATCTTTTGACACAAACTCACTTTCACATGCTCCTCAGCCCACCCATGCTGGCCAGCTTTGTTATATAATAGATACGATAAAATAATTTGTTCTAGAAGTGTTACCTTATGCCAGAATTCTTGTCATCAATAATTAAAGCAGAAATCTATGCTAGTATGCTACAACATGTTGGCTCGTCCAGACATCCCTCCACTGCATGTCGGACATAGAGAACCAACTCCACTTTGTGTTTGAAAATGAAAAGCCATGGCCGGGAGATGAAATTCATTCCTACACCACGCACATATACTAGTTACCATATTTCTGCCACCCATATTTGGCATCATGCCATTCTTTCCCATCCAAAATGTGGAGTCAAAACCTTGCTCCATCCCAGCGTTGTATGGAGATACCCTCGAACCCCCTTGAAGAGCATGTGAGTTATGCTCAGATCGGCCAGTTAGAAATCTGAACTCCACAGGTTCAGATTTACTTGCACTCAAACTGTCATTATACCTTTCATCAAATCTTAAGACTCCGTCTTCAGCCTGTATATAACAATAGTAAATTCAATGCCTACGCAAAAAAAGCTAAATCACCAAATGGCGCATATATATTTGCTTGTAGTTTGAGATTCATGTTTTGAAGCAAATATCTTATAAGTGGCAACTTTGCCCCAATGACTAATGTGTCAATAAAGTTTTTAGGTTATATCTTAAAGTGGTCAAGCAAATAAAATAAGTAATAATGATAAAAACTAAAACAGAAACAGGGCGAAATTCACCCATGGTGTATCTCCTAATGTAAAAAACCTCCTAAACCATATTATTCAAATATTTGGATATCACTGAAATAATAACTTTGCACTCGGTTGGCATGCTAAATGTAAATGGAGAAACGGATGAGGTTTTCCCTATACAGGTAACCAGGGGCAAGCAGGTTGGTTTCTATTCAGATGAACCCATGGGCGTATCGAAACCCTTACTTGGCCACCTCCAAGTATGTACCTAGCAGCATTCGAAGCATTCGAACCTGAGACTTAACAAGATCAGGATGCTAACCACTAGGCCACCTAGGAGGTGGTTGCTAACCGGCTATACATATTTTCAAGTTGATCTAACTGATTAAAGACCACCCAAACCCGTTTAACCCATTACAGATGTCAACATTTTTTGACATTACAGATGGCAACACTTTTAACCTATTAAGTTACACACCTTACCCACCCATTTTTCCCACCTCTAGAAAATGTTTGGATGGCCTAAACTCGATACCTTGTCAGACATTATGTCAAACGTATGAAAGCCAGCAGACTGGATCGGTGCACGAGGATTCACTAAGCCACTTTGCAGTTGATTTCCTTGATTTGGTTTCCACATACCATGGGGCAGACCATCATTACACTGGCGTTGATTGCTACCAGAACCGACCATAAACTTATGGTCTTCAGAACTTCTAAGTTCATTTGATCTGAGATCCTGCCACGTTCTACCTAGGTAACCCGAGTTCCCATTATGTTGGAAAGCCCTACTCTCACCGCTACAGGATAAACTAAATGATTCGCTAACTGAGTCGCTTCCCCTTCTGAGATCCTCGACCATACTATTATTAACCATACTTAAATCAGTTTGGACATCAAAAGGTTCCTCAATCTTAGAAGGAAGGAGTGCACTATTTACACCATCTTTTTTCTGCTCATTAGCACTAATTGTATCTGCATATAGAGCATGAGGATTAGAATTTCCAAAAGCAAGGCTTAATTCATGAACACCTTCATCAAATTTAAGTCCATCTAACGGTGTAGAATATATCTTATTCCCAAAAATATCATCAGAGGTTTCAGCAACGCAGAACTGATCAAGCAATCCCCTTTCTGAGCTCTCCTGAGTGTTGTGATAGAGACCACTTACATCATCTTGGAAGCCAAATGCTTGCTCATTCCCATGAGAAGCTAGCGAAGAAACTTCCAGATTTTTTCCTGTATTAAAACGCATAACACCTGCATTTAACCCATTCTGACGGCTGCTCAAAGAACCATTGTTGATTGATTCATTATTTCTGGCAGCTTGAAACTCACCTAAAATAGCTACCCTAGATTTGTCTAAAGAAACATTGTTCATACTGTTCCCAACGTAAAAATTTTGCTTACTCACAGGTTCCTTTTCCTTATAGCCGTCATATGTGCTCCTGACTTCATATTGTTCATTAACTTTGGACCTTGCAATGTCATAAGAGAATCTATTTTCATCAAAGCCATGAGGTACCTGATGAACACCGGCACAACCTACTTTTTGAGAAGACTCTTGCTCTTTAGAAGATACCATACTTGCATTAGTAACGGCTTTATATGTATCACTACTTTGTGAAAAAAGGGAAAGGCTTTCTGAATTAGAAAGCTTCTTCCCCTCAGTCAAACCATCTTCATCAAAGGCAAGATCTCCATGGGAAACCTCACACAATGAGTCACTGCCGAAAGCTATCTCCTTTTCAGATGGCAACTCACCAAAGGAACTACAGATATGTGTATCATTAATGTTTTCTTGGAATCCCTTCTTTTCACAGATGCTTGAAGTCTGAACATTAGCATCAGAAACTGCATCATGACCATAAGAAATATGACCTATATCGTTTTCAACGACAGCACAGCCACCATCCATCTGTTCATTAGATAAAGGAGAAAAGCGACAGCTTGCAGGATTTGTACCTTGATCAGGAATACACTCAGATTTGTCATCATTGCACTCAACTGGTTGACCAGATGTTTTAAACTCCCCATTGCTTTCATTAATAGACATAGAAGCTTCATCACTCAAACAAAAATCAGATTTGGGAACAGAGTCTTCATTGTTGTATTCATTACAATTGTTTCCCATCCTATCACCAGATTCTTCTGCTAAAACATCCCCATTCATATTAAGATCATGAACAACCTTGTCCGCTTTAGATTCTATGCCAGAATTTACGTTATGATCACTTTGAGGAGAACTAGATATGAGGGTATCATCAAATAGTGCATCGTAATTTTCTCTTGCAACATAGTTTTCAGATGAAATCATTACAGGGTCAGAAGTTTGTTCTGCAAGTGGAGTTTTTGATGATACATAAGTCATATTTTCCTTTGTATCATGAGTCCCAATATGCGCATTATACTGGTTCTTCTCATAAAATGTCTGATGACAGAGATTGCACTCAAATATCCCACCTATTACTATACTCCAGTCAGATGTTTCAGAACCAAGCTGGGATCTTTCATCTTTGTGAGCCAACGCCTGGTGATCCAATAGATCAATCTTTCCTTCAAAGATCATGAAGCATTTTAGACACTTGAAAATCTCTTCTACTTGTACAGGCTCCACACTTTTAAAAATTACTTGTTTCTCACAGTGTGTAGGTGAACTAATTGGTGATGCTGATAAATTATTAATAGGGCTAGTTCTTTGTGCGCCTTCCTGGCCAGCATAATCATCTGTAGCCTGCCAAATGCAAATCACTTTAGGTGGAAAAGAAGCAATTCATAACGTTAAAAATATAAATAAAATAAAATAAGATGGAGAAAATTAAAGACAGGGAAAAACAAAGAACAGAGAGAAGGATGAACATAACACTAACTGCAACTTACATTCCCAGAAGCTCCTTCCAAGGAAGAGTTATCACAATTTGGTTTATCCAAGTTCTCTTCTCCAACAACAGAAAGCAAGTATGTAGATATTTCCTTGCATGACTCAAACTGCCGACCACTAGGACTGATTACCATAGAAGTAGATTTAAAAATCATAAAACTATTGGATTCAAAACTAGAACATAGACATCAATTGAAATATTATACATAACTTTAGATCATGGCAGCCATTCAACTTGATGGTTAACAATTTTAAAGAAAGCTTCTAAGTTGGACAAGTTCTAACTTTTATTAATATACTTCAATGCAAATGAAACAACTTTTAGGGCTAAATACTACTTCCATATCAAGGTTTTCCAATTTGAAACGACAACTTCATAAAAATAAAGTAATTTACCCTGTATTATGTTACGGTCACCTGAAGCTGAAGTACGGACTTCTTAATACGTAGTGGGAGAATAACTTTTGCCAAAAAGAAACAAATAATTGGTGATAGACTTCTATTTCCTCCTTAAGACCTAACGAAATATAGTTTGTCCAATGGGTGGATCAAATATAAGAAAAACAGACACTGAAATAATTTGTAAGAATAATTTGTAAAGAGTGATAGAGTTAACACTTTATCATCGTTCAAAATGTACCCAAGATGCAGTGCAATGTTCACAAGACTAGGGATGAGCATATGACCCGCATATTCCACGACCCAACCCAGACCCATTCAAACCCGCCCCGCCCCGCCCCGCCTGACAGGGTAATGGGCCGGGTTACGGGTTTGATTTTGTTGCTCTGTTGGGTTTGTGACAAGACTATTACACGCAAAACTTGGTGTTTGATGAAGAAACATATGGAGCTCACCAAGATTGGTGATCCTACTTAGTTTGGCAAACATACATAATACTCCAAATTGGTTTCATTGCTAAATCTAAGAATATATTCGTTTTTTAAAAAAATGATTATTATTATATAATAACATATACAAGTGAAAAAACTCCCTATTTTTTAGGCATAAAACCCACACGTTTGCAGGAAGATTATAACGATTCTATTATGTAAAAAGTTAAGACTTAAGAAAATACGCTCTTCAAGTTTAATAATGAAATCAACACTTAAGGAAATATATATATATATATATATATATATATGATTGCCCATGCTTTAAGATAGTATCACCAAACCTACTGGACCTAATGGGCTCCATTTGTTTCTTCCTCTATTCCTCTCTTTACAGCATATACAATTTCACATGTGATTGTCTAGTGGGACTTTAAGCTACATGCATTCATGGTATGCTTCAACTTATGTCAAACTATTATTATATGCCTCTTTTCTCTTATATTATTTCATTGTTCAATTTATTCTAACTTGAGATCCAACAACTAATCATTTAGGCCCTGGATTTGTCTCTTCTCTTCTAACTACTAAACTTGCAAGGTATGTGTTACTACTTGGATCTTAAGTAGAAAACGAAGACAAAACTCCGATTGTGAGATTTCTTTGGCAGAATCTTTTTTCTCCACCAATACATCACTTTAAAAAGTCTATAAAGTAGAGGTATATACAGTATTTCATTGTTGCTGCACCCAACCATAAACTCTAGAACTTATGTTAAACTGTGCATTATTTAACAAATTATCATGCATATGGTAAAAAATAGGCTTATGTATTCTAACCGCTAGTTCTTAGTGAGCATGCAAAATTTGAGAATAAGATATCAAATAAACTAAAGTCAAACCACAGAAGTATAACATGGTTCACTCAAATACACAGAAAAAATAACCAATACTTGGCAGGAATGATACCTAATGTAGCGACGACAAAACAGCCAAACATGGCCTCCTTTCCTCTTCACAGCTAAACTCAGCTTCCATCCTTTAGGCAACGCATCTCCAAAATCACTTGCATCAACAACCCTCCTCTTCTTCCTCGTTGTCCCCCACTGTCCATTCAAACCTCTCATAAACCCTAACAACTCATCTTGAGTCAACATGCCCACAGTCCTCCTCCTAATTTCCAATGCATACGGATCCTCCAATCGCCCCAAGTTCACCAAATTCACTTTCACGCCTCTACAATTCACAATTTCTCTATCCTTATCATTATCATAAACAATTACTTTCTTAGTATCATTACACGTTCTCTTTGTTGCTGGAGAATCAGTAAAAATAACATCCTCATTTTTTCGTGGTCTCCCTCGCTTCGGCTTCATTTTATTAGTCAACGATTCAGGAACCACACTATTTACGTCGTCTCTTTTGACTTCAATTGGAGCTAAATCTTCTTTGTGAACTAACGCCTCATGGTCCAGTAAATCAATCCTTCCTTCAAAGGTCATGCAGCACTTAAGGCACTTGTAAACCTCTTTTGCTTGTACAGAAACAGGATCCACAATGTCTGATGCAACTTGTTTATCAAAGTCTGATGGTAAAGATATTGGTGGTTCTGATGTACTGAGAACAACGCTATCTCCTTTTACGTCTTCCTTTGCATGCTCTGTAACCTGCCAAGTGCAATTAAAAATGAACACTTCAAAGGACAACAGAAGCCACTAATAAGAGTTGATGGTATGTAAATAAAGATAAAAGTCACTTGCAAGTACCAACTTACATTCCCTAAAGCTCCTTTTAAAGCAGAGTCATCACAATCAATGTTCTGAGTGAAGTTTAGGTTATCCAAGTTTTCTTCTCCAAAAATGGAGACCAAATACATGGATGCATCCTTGCATGACTCAAACTGGCGACCACTAGGACTGGTTATCATCAAAGTACATTTGAGAACCAAGAAGCTATTAGATTCAAAGATGTAACATAGATATCACTGAAAACATATACCTAATGAATGTTCAGCAATCATAGCAATTCCACACCATGTAGTGAAAACTACATAAAAGTCACTAACAAATAACAATTCTAGGGCATTGATAGTTAACGTGTGTAAGATAAAAGCTCCAGAATGACAAAATATGCATGCAACAAAAACCAGCTACTTACTTTTTGATTTAATTGCTACTACCTATCCAGGTTATCCCGAATAAAATGTCACTTACATGAAATGGGAATTATTTTAGATCCCTTTCCCCATCACAACCACATTAAGTTCAAAGATAATAATTCTCATTCCTCTAATTTAGAAAATATAAATTACTCTACAACCTTAGCAACAAAAGACTACATACAAAAATTACAAAGTCATCCAAGTTTGCTTACTTGGCCTTCTTAAAACTTCACATGTAGCCATGAAAAACTAAAAGTAAATGTTTTGAAATTTGAAATGTGTATTCAATTGTTATGTGAATATTGAGTTTAAATTCAAAAATATTGAAATAGTCAATAATCACTCTTATTCAACATTTACATGGCTTGGAACCGAATGCAGTTCACAGACTCAGATCTTTGGTAGAGGTATTAATCTAAACTTGCTAATGATGTATATCTCTATATATCTTGATATATATAGGATGATAATATAAGGTTGTTAGGTAGCTAAGCTTAGGTGTGGAACACTCGCATACAAATTTTTTAATCCATAAAATTCATGGGAGCCTATACATTTATTAATTAACAAAAAATACTAAAATATTAGTATGTGAGGGGTTCGACACCTAAGTTTAGGTGTCGGACAACCTTATATTCACTTTTCCCTATATATATATATATATACACATATATATGTGGTAGAGATCCAGAGAGAAGGTAGCTTAAGGAGAGAAGGTTCATTTTTTATTTTTTTTTCGCTTGCTTTTTTGATTATTAATTTTTTTTAAACTTTTATACTTTTTTTCAACATAAACCCTTTCAAAAAAAATTTAAAATATGCAACTTACACTATAAAAATCTATACATGTGTAGGTATTTTTTTTTATAAAAAAATTTTATGGAATGGGTTTTCACTATAAA
Organism: Erigeron philadelphicus; assembly: GCA_024320915.1. Taxonomy (NCBI): domain Eukaryota; kingdom Viridiplantae; phylum Streptophyta; class Magnoliopsida; order Asterales; family Asteraceae; genus Erigeron; species Erigeron philadelphicus. The sequence continues at coordinate 2,537,291 of JANDBE010000015.1, forward strand.
AAAATGTAAAAAAAAAAAATAATAAAAATGAAAAATAAAGAAGAAAAAAATTAAAAATCAACCTTCTCTCCCTTCTCACCTTAAGCAACCTTCTCATTTGAACTCTCTCCTATATATATATATATATATCAATATATCATATGTCATGTCAACCTCAAATAAATTGTCCATGGATCCACATTCAAGATGAGTATTAAACGAGTTGTTCGTGAACCGAAAACGTAACAAGTTGTTTTGGGACTTGGAGAACGAGTTGATGGTGAAACTTATAAGATTGAAACAAGAAAAGGAGATGGAATCGGTGATTTGGAAAATTATTAAGTAGGTTAGTGAGTCAACTCAGTTTAACAAACAACTCATTGAATATAATCGACCGTTGGAAATATTGTCGTTTGGTGCTTTTGGAAAAGGCAATAATTGGGCAAATCAATATTTTCTTATGGCTGGATAGTGTGTGAACTATGCTTGTCTGGTTTTTGATTTTTTCTTTGCCTTTTGCTTTTTACTTGTTTGTTCATACTAATGATTTTGTTCTCTACCATTATTTTTGTTTATATTAATGATTGGGAGATCTTATATTTGAGAAAAGGATTATAATCATGATAATAAATCCTATATTTGAAAAAAGGATTATAATCATGATAATAAAGTCATTTCTACTTCAGGATAAGTTTATGCTTGATTTTTAGGAATTATTTGGTTCAAAGAATTTTAAAAGGAAATGAGTTAAATCATGTTACGTTAACATAAAAATTTCCAAGTTCATTAACTTATTCTAAATTCTTTGAATTAAACGACAAATCTAGATTATATGCTATTGTATCCATGTATCTAGTTAATGTGTTCGTTTTTTAAGGTATTTGCCTATATCTAAAGATCTAACATGTGTTTTCTTATTTGTCTTTTCACATAAGAGATCCTTAATTTAAATCTCTTGATAAAAAAACGATCATCCAAAGTTCCGGAAGGAATAAATCACCCAAGCGCATGTCTAACCAATAAAATTTACTAATTACAAACAAACTCTTAGAAACTCATGTCTAACCAATCAAATCAAGTGAGAGAATGGAGAAAGAGAAAATAACTTACCATATAATTGGTCCACCTAAATTGCCAAATCATTTTGTAAACATTTGTGTGTTTTTAGTTTGTATACATAGCATTTCTCGTATCTGTATTTGTCAATGATATGTGAGTTTTTGTATGTTTATTTATAAGTTTAACATTCTTCTAATGGGACAGGACATTTCCATGTACAATATCTAATAAGAAAAATGACTCTAACGACTTATTATATATGCTACTTGATGCTTGCAATTTAACAAAATATTGGTGTTTAGTTTGCACATAATATAGTGACTTATGTATGTTTAGTCTAGAAATATTTATTATTATTGATGTTTACATATGTTTTTTACACACTCATCTACGATAATAAACTATGTTCGTGTCGGTATCCAATACCGACGTTTTATGTCACACAAACTGGAACTCTTATGATTGATATTTTTATCAAACATTTATACACGTCGACATGTCGTTATCAACTTTCCATTTAATTTAGAAGAAAATGACCCTTAACATGTGGTAATCAACAATAATCGATCTCTTTATTACACTTTATTTATCTAGAATGTAATCACGATGGTTGAAGCTATTTCGTAAATCTTTGTTTTTCAAATCATCTATAACATTAAAAAGCTCTCCGTATAAGTTTGGTTCTAATATGTCGTTCTTAAGAAATACCACTAATGTGTGACACATTGAGCTATAAAAAATATATATCTGCAGAGAAAAGCAAGCCCACTTTCCTCATTATTATACTATCTT
>JANDBE010000015.1:2589590-2601091 GCA_024320915.1 Erigeron philadelphicus
CCCGTGTACTCCCAAATACATATAAGTAACATTATACCGTTAAGGAAGTTACACTACAACAAAAAGGGCTTTTTAGGACCCTTTGTGTAGGACGCTTTGAAAATTGCGTCCCAAAAAACTATATAATAGGACGGATAAATGTTTGGGGTCCTATTATAATATACACTACTAAACTGGTGTCCTAAAAAGTTGTTTAATAGGACAGTTGATTTTTTAGGTCCTATTATCATATTAGTTAATAGGACACTTCAAATTTGAATTCTAATAGAATACTTTATAGGACACTCAGGTTTTGTTGTCTCAATATGTGATAATATAATAGGACATTTTATCCCTAAGGGTTCTATTATATCATAATCTAATAAGACACTTAGTATTTAAGTCATAATAAGACCTTTAGTTGTAAATTTAACTATTTAAGTCATAAATGATGGATAAGACCCTTATTTGTTGAAGTATTATTGTGTAACTTAATAAGACATTTGGCACTTGAGTTTTATAACTTAATAACATTTGACATTTGAGTTTTATAACTTTAACCATAATAGGAAGTTGCTGCTATTTCTAAAACTTATTGAAATGCAACACTTTAAATGCAGAAGTCAAATGAGTGCCAACACATTCACAACGACCAGTAGGATCATTAAGCCCGCTTACAACAAAATGCATCTTGTAATGGAGTTGGCATAATACAAACAAGTTAAAAAAAGGCGGACCTTTATACCACTAGAAAAGAAACACAACTAAATCGCATTTAACACAAAATTGTGGCCTTATTTTAGCATAAATAATAGGGGGGAAATTTGCGCCTGCTTACAATTACTTTATAAAGTTATTGAGACACGGAAATACAAGATCTTATAACACATCTCTGCACCAATTACCAATGGGTTACCAGATGATGTAATCGTAGTGGAATTCAAGGAGGGAAAGAGTTACCAGATGATGTAATCGTAGTGGAAGAGATACCCACATATTCACAATTACCAATGGGTTCTTATGGTTGAAAGAAGATGAAGTGAAAGATGTTGAAACACAACAAGATATCAAAGAAGATGTTATCTTGACTGCCCATTGTTATTAAAAAAAGTTTGAATTGTAAGTTAAAATTGAAATCGATAAGAATCCCATTTGAATTAAATGAAATTTGAAGAAACCCATTTGAGAAAAATTATATGAAATATATTTGGGCGTTAGATACAAGCCAAGAAACATACTGTAAGTTGAGTAAATTATATTTGTACTTGTGTTTACAAAACCGTTTTCTTTTTAGGGAGCGGGAAACTTTGCCTCCAAGTCCAAAGGTTTGGTGGGAAACTTTCCCTCCACTAATTAGTGGAAGGTTTGACAAATTAACAATTAGCAATAACTATCCTGTAAATATCCGTATGAATTATTTTTTAAAGGTTTGGATCGAATATCATGACGGAATGTTTAGACTATGTTGTCTTAATAAGGTCTAATCTAGATAGTCCCCTCACTCAATACCTTATATGAGGAAAAATTGTCTAATAGTCCGTTCAAAGTCACAATAATATATTAAGAGAAACTTTGTTTTTTAAAGCTTGAATCTGGGTCTTTTAAAATCTAAACTTTTATAGAGGGACTTTCTTACCATGTAACCATATCTGTGTGAATTATAATTTAGTTTCTTATAAAAAAAATTGAACATTCAGTCGGTATGCGACATCAGGAAACCCCCACCGTATAATGGTGAAGTCTTGCATGTATCCTAGACAAACAGATCTTGACTATGAGCCATTACAAATATTCAGAGGAAAAAACCCAAAAGACTATGTGGAACAATTTTTATAAATAAATGGTGATTTTTTTTTTCATAGATCTATTTAAATGATAATATTATATGTGTCTATGATTATGAATCATGTTTGTGAAATTTCATTAAATATCTTTCGAACTTGAAACTTCTAATATTTCAATTATTGAGCTATAATGTGAAGTACTATTTTGAATCATGTTATCTCTATCTATAACTAAAATATGATATTTTTAGACTTGGTTCATATCATTAATTAGTGGAAATCACATTAAATTTTATTATTAATATTGTTATTACAAAAATTATTATTATTATTATTATTATTATTATTATTATTATTATTATTATTATTATTATTATTATTAGAAAAAGGTACACTGCTATTAAGAATAAAATTTATCGCTGATACATTCTTTTTTATACTCTGGTTCTGCTTAACTAAAAGTAACTATAATGTTTTTTTGATGTTGAATGATATGCCATTCAAATTGCACATTTTAGGAGTTTATGTGATGATACCCGTTTAGATTTTGAGAGACTTGTACTATCAGATGGACCTACCAGGCATGTCCTCATTTTCTTTTTCCTTGCGTATGCCAACAAGAATAGGTTGGCCGCCATTTTAGAGAGTTTAACTTATGGAGGTCTGTAACAACACCATTAAAATCCTGAAAAAGATGCCAACACTCTCTTCTAGAGGTGTCCAAATGGACTGGTAAGGTGGGTCAACATGTCAAAAACTTATATACCTTATATTATTTGGTATGTCTTTGTTTAAGGTCTAAGTATCTCTTATGCCTTTCTTCAGATTACAAGTGTTGAGTTTGCTTTGGTTCAAAGTGCTCATGAAAAGCAGTTGAGTCTCCAATTAAACTACAGGTACAAGTTATATTTGGACTGTTTACCAGTACTTTTAAAAGCTAAGTCCAGTATTTGATGAAGATCTTTCAATCAATAGGTATGATTATAGGAATGAGTGTTCGATATAAGGGCTTAACAAGTCAACACACCACATTTAATTATGATGTAATGGCATACGCCTAAATATGTATGAGGTTCATGAGCATATGCCCTAATTTGTTTTGCTAATTGAGTTGGTGACTTGCTAAGAAGATTTTGAGCAGGAAACCTTTATTTTAGTTGATATATCTTATCTCTCTTGGCTATAGGAGATGTTAACATCATCATTAAAAAGGATAACACGAGTAGTAAATATGGTATTTGAAATTGTTGTAATAGGCACTTTATATATCTCCATCACTGTTAATTTGTTATGATGATTGTTATATTTTGATCTTTTCCATGGTTTTGCTTTCATTAGAGAGTTGTGAAAACTTAAAATAGTTTGTTTTGATGCTTAATTTTGAATTTATCAAGTTACTAAGATACTATGCATTCATGTTATTGATATATGCATTTTATATTCTTCAGGCTGCACAAGATTTAGGTGCACATAAAGAAGAAATGATAAGTTGGGGTTGAGAAGGATGCATGATGACCAAGACTATATTCTTTAGTTTTTCTTTTTATTACATTTAGTTGCAAGTTAAACGTTAGAAAGACTTTATGTTGAATAGTGTTAATGACATTTCAATAATTAACTTAAGTCTTATTTTTTCCATTAGTTGAAGTACATTTATCTAAGTTAATGACATATTTTTTGTTTTCTTGAGTTATGTTTAATGACAACTATTATAAGAACCTTCCTAAAAATAATAGTGCTCGGCGTCCCAATTATATTAGGAAAACCATGTTTATGTTGAACCCTCAGCGTGCCAAAGTAGTGTATCTTACCTCGTCGAAGCACACACCAACGATAACTAAGGTTACCGTGCAAAGCAAGTATTCCAAACTACCTATAATAAACATAGGATCAATTAACGAGTATAAACGAGGCTAAACCGGCCTACAGTCTATATACTTGCCAAATAATAGTCTTTGTTGACTACTTCCATCTATTTGTAGACTACTAGTCTATTTTTTGACTACTTTCATTCTTTGTAGACTACTATACTTTTCTGTAGACTACTGACTCACTTGTAGACTACCTGACTCACTTGTAGACTACTTGTCTCTTTTTGTAGACTACTTTCATTTTCTGTAGACTACTTTCATCTTTTGACTATATTCAGTTGTAGACCACTTTTGGCATACAAGACAACCAAATGAGAGGAAACTCTGTTCTTAACAAATGTAGGGAACTCAAAGAGCTTTTCAAAAATGTAAGATTTATCTCCTAACTCGTTATTATAAAGGAGATACGATTTTTGCAATATGACTGGATTTTCAGACCTTATAAACTCTTTGTTTCACAAAAGATCTCAATCATCAAACATCCATGGAGATTAACCATGACACCTACAGTTCATATACACCCAAAATATGATTCAATTGACACTATGAAATCATATATTGAATCATGGATTCATTAAACACATTTTACAAATGATTTGACACCAGATTTGCCCTAAATCGACTCACAACATTATCGAATCCAAACCGAAACCTTTTGACCAGGAATGATTGACATAATAAGATCAAAAGAATGTTAAATCTGAAGGGAAACATCATATATACTTGTAGATGATTATGGGGATGAAAGATCTAGACCAAAACTCTATCAAATCACCTTTAATCGTAAGAATCACACAAGGATTGCTCAATGAAAGGAGGGGGCGGTTAGGGCTTGAGAAAAATGAAGGAAAAACTGATTATGAGTGTGATTAGGGTTTATTAACCCTTAATCCCGTTTTTTAGTTTGCCCCTATGTCAAAACTAGTCCCTAGACTTCCTTATGACTAATATTAGGCTAAAATCACCTATTGGGAATATTTACAACACATTAAACACTTTAAACACCTCTAAAGGCATTAAACTATACCTTTAAACACTTATTCACACCAACCATTAAGGCATTAAAGTCTTGCATTTAAACCATATTAAACATATCCAAGCATTAAATCTCTTAGAGACTTAACAAACACGTTGTGTTAACTTAACGACTCAATTCAACCGTTAATTATAAAGTTCGGGATGTTACATTATGAGTTTATCAAAATTTTTTGAAAGATAGCAGCAAATAATAAATGGTTGCACCCATTCGGGTGTGCCTACCGCGGTTTGACTCATGGAAACGCTCTAATTGATTTGCTACTCATGTGTTAGATGGATATAATGTTGCTAAGGTCCTCTTATTATATGTGTCAGGATTCGAACCTAAAACTTTCCAAGAGAAGATCACATTGTGGAAACTCATTACTAACACCCTAATGACAACAATTTATCATTTATCGATTATTTTTTTTTTTGTTTTTGCAAAGTAAGTTTCGATCTAAAATTATCATTTAGATCAAGAAGTGAAACTTTAGATGAAAAACTAAACCAAACTTTACGTGTTTGAAATTATATATAAATACTAAAAAGTAACTTCACATTCCAAAATATGGGGCGAATACTATAGCTAAAAGTACTTCCCTAAATGCTTAAGTTACAAGTTGTTATTGCACAATCAAAATAAATAACTTCAAGTGTTGTTTGGTTAACTAACGGTAGTTACAAAAAAGTATTTGACCATGTTTGATTTCAAGTTTAAGATTTTTAACTTTTGATTCCAAATTTACTTTAGTTATTTTCTGCCACATAACTTTTGGTTTTAAGCTTTGTTCATTCAAACTTTATTACCATATTATATTTTCCACATAACTTTTCCTTTATAAACTTTCACCACAGAAACGTTTTCTCGCTCCGAAAGTTTTTTCATTTGCTTTTTATCACATAACTTTTGGTTTCTAACAAAGTTTCATTTTTATTACTTTTGACCATTATTTTTATTTTCTTAACTTTTGTCACGAAAAATTTATTTTTTGGCTTTAACGGTTTTAACTTTTGTCACGACAACTTTGTTTTTCTCCCGGGACAACACCCTTGTTTTATCAATTAATGAAAATTTAAAAGTTCATTCTTTTAATGTTTAGACGTTTCCAAACTTAAAAATAAGTAAAAGGGGAAAAAGCTATAATACTCTAATTATAAGGTTTATAGATAGATAATCAAATAAAAGATATTATATATTGATTGATCGTATGATAAAATCCTTAGAATTTTATTTACAAGACGGATTAGCAAAAACCTTTTGATCTTAAGATAAACCCTAAAACAAGAAGATCAGCAACATTATTCCACCATGACACTTGATGATGATCGACAACAACCTCATAAAGCAGAAAAAATACCATTATCAATGCCAACGGAAATCATGGAAGAGATCCTGTTAAGACTCCCTGTCAAATCCATTCTCCGATTCAAAACAGTTTCGAAACAATGGCACTCTTTCATATCCCATCCATCGTTCGCTAAACTCCACTTCACACTCTCCACATCCAAAAGCCTCCACACCTCCCTATTGATTACTGGTTTCGACTACCCAAGCCATCGACAGTTTCTCGGTACTGCCCCTCATAATGGTGGACCAGTCATGGCATTCTGGAACGATTATCCTAACTTTACTAAATCAATACCCCAACATCTCAATGGGTTAGTCTTATTTACTACCAACGGATTAACTCCTCATACCAATTACCCTTATGTTTATAATCCTAGCATGCATAAATCTTACAAGCTCACTGTCCCAATCAGAACGCACAAGAAGGTCGAAACCTCGTACTTCTTTGGTTTTGACGAGTCCACAAACGAGCATAAGATTTTGAACATCACGATTTTTTATCCATCCGTAACTACAGTTACTATTGATGCTGAGTTTATGATTTTTTCTTTGTCAAATTATTCGTGGAGAAAAATTGATGTGGAAAAGCTTCCTGTTTATATGACTACGGCGATGTATTTCTACTCTCAATACATAGATAGTGTTTGTGTTAATAGTGTAATACATCTCTTCGACGTATTAAATAAAGCAATCTTAGCCTTTGACTTGAAAACGGACACTTTTTCCGTAATTAACCTTCCATTTAAATTGGATTGGAATGGTGGTTTGACGACAAAGCCATCCCTCGTGAACATCAATGGCTTGTTAGGAGTTGTTTGTGTCAATAAAAGCAAGGAATTACATGTCTGGATATTACAAGACTACGAAAATCGTAATTGGGTCAGAGAAACTGTTCCTTTATCCGAGCCATTATGGAACAGAACTTTGGGTTGCCCTTACCCATTAGGTTCTACGAATTTGGAAGAGATCGTGTGTTCCCAAATAACGATGTCTGACAATGTGATGAGTTTACGTGTCTATGACGTGAAGACTAGATGTATTAACTTGGTAAAATTCACTCTTGGTGATGGATTTCTACATTCCAACAGTAATAAAGTAGAATTTAATCAAGTTATAAGTTATGTTGAAAGCATGTTACCTTTAAGAAAGGAATGAAGCGAGGACTTATCAGTGATCATCGACATTATAAGGTATTCCATCGTGCAATGATCAACTGATTATCCCTTATGAAGGATACTATATGTTTTGCTTGATTAGATATAGTATGTTTTAAGAAAGATGGTACATTGGTACTGATTAGTCTTGATTTTAATATCATGTTTTTTATATTTGAATATATATCATTTGAGGATGAAATTATATAAGATGATCTTCTTGTAAGTATGTGTATATCTGAACTAAGATAATCTGCATCTCCGGAGTTTTAAGTCTATTTATGGTTTTTTTTCGAGCCATTGTGGAATTTTTTCATAAGACTCCACCACTTTCGTTGTGTGTTTTAGCATAAATAAAATTTTCTCATAATCTGCATCTCTGGAGTTTTATAAATGAAGAAAGAATAATATGACACAATAAATAAAATTTTCCCAAAGGATAAACCAGTAGAAGCCTGCCCGCGTTTTGGAATATGGAACGCAGCTATATTATCATTGATAGTGTGCCATCGGTGCCACTAGGGTAAGCCAGGTCAAATGGGTTCAGATTGAATGAATCTTTTTCAAGTAGCCATCAATAATGAATGTGTTACTTACAAGAATGATCTAAACTATTTGAATAAAACGATTTCAAATGGTGGATGTGCGTTGAAATGGACTTCAGATATAAAGTGTGACAAGTCAACCCAACCGACCCATTTGGACCAATTACCCAAACTGCTCCAACTGGCTCCTATTGGCATATTCAAAATCCCATGAATGCTCACTAACAACAAGCTACTAAGCAATCAACCATGGCATGATCCAGATGAGATGTAAAAATGGAAATTAGGCTAACAGAGCATCATACCTTGGGTAATATATGTGCTACTTGTGGCAGTGCCGTCTTCGAGAGTCTAAAATTTTTTTGAGACCTGGCTCGAATAAAAAAAATGGGCCCACATTTGTAATATGTTTTCGGTCAGACAAGATTAAGGAACCAACTAATTAATGTCATAACTATAGTAAAATAAATAAAATGTTATTATTAATGAGAAAAAAAACACTAACATAACTTACTAACTCAAAATATAATAGTAAAAAGAAATATAATTCAAATTAAATAACTATGAGTATCATTTGATATGATGTATCAATATAATAATATACGTAATACGCAATACTTAGTGTACTAAATATTTAAACAATGTAAACTACAAGTACTAAAATAGAACTCCAAGAAACTTAAAGGCCCTAAAATGCTAAAAGTTGATTTGTAGCCAGCCGCCTTTTACCTTCTTCCTGGTCCATCACTGTAAGTTTCTACCACTCCCATTTTTGATCAAAACAAACACACACAAAACTTTACAGCATCCACTAAAAGGCTTGAATATAGTAGGCCCGGCTCGGTGACACCTTTTGCACACCCTCAAAGCCGGCTCCGTGTATAAAAATTACGAGATGCCTAGTTATTGTTTTTCATTTATGTTTAATGTTGTTTGATTGTTGCTTATGATAACTTCTGTTGATGGAGTGCAAGACATAACTGTAGGAAAATGATTAATCAACCTAATCAAAACAACCTAATAATCAACCTAATTATATGATGATAACACTTTACATAATTAAAAGAAGAGATTGAAAGAGATAATGAGTAGATTACACATGTCACGTGATAAAAGTTTTAGATTGATTATTAAGTTGATTTTTAGGTTGATATATGTAGCCTTGGCTACTATGTTTTCCTTACAATTTTGGAAAATGTTAAGGCTTGGTGTTGGTGGATATGCAATTATCATTTATTTTGGAAAATATAAAGACTTTGTCGACACGTCAAAATGCTCATTTTATATATAATGTTATCATACATTTTTTTGATACGTATGTGTTAAATAATTCAAAACCAATGGTCGTTGAATATGGCTGTTGTCCATCATCTCGCCATTTAATATACATATTTTTTTTCTCATTTTTTAAATGATATATTATTATTCTACTCATACCCTTCATATTCTTACATTACACGAAAATCTGGATGAAACTCATGATCCTCGAGAAACCTACTACTAATTCGTCCTTATGAATGTCAATGATGACTAGTTCAACTGGTCAAAGGCATCACAGGTTTTACCCAAGGTCTTGAGTTCGATCCTTAGGGATGATAAGTCTTGGGGTTTTTTTCTCCGAATACTTGTAACGACCCATGGTCAACATCTCGTTGTCTAGGATACGTGCAAGACTTCACCATTATACGATGAGATTTCTGTGATGTCATGTATCAACTGAATGTTCGAAAAAAAACAAATCTTTCTCGTATAAAGCAAGTGTTTATTAATATCTTGTTATTAGGAAAAAAAATTGAAAAGTAAGAGAAAGAAGAAAAATAGTATTTTGCTCAAAAGATACATCTCCCAAAAGCTACAAAAAGTTAATTTCTCAAAGCGTGTTAGAAATATGGTCGGGATCTAAATCGGCTTATTATCTACTTTGATATGGACTTATACTAACTTACAAGGCGGCTACATAAGCCTAATTAAAATGCCCATTTCAGATGCTTTCATATAATTCCTTCTAGATTTGATTGCCAAAAGAACTAATAAGTAATAAGTTCCAACCTAACTGTGAGGTCGATCAAAACTAAATATGTTGTATAATTTAACCAAATTGAGTTACAAAGTGTCCTTTCAGGAACTTTTCGATCAAATATGTTGTATACTTAACTAATGTGGCATGCTATCATATTACTTGTATAGTTGTATGAAACATTTATTTATTTATAGGGATAATGACTTGTAAGTATAGCTAACTAAGCCAAAATGTCTATGTAATGTAATCATCTTTAAAGCCGTCTATGCAGTGCAACGAAAAACGTATTTGTGTCTATGTGATTTTTGTAACCGATTAATCTATAGGTTATCGGTCATCAAAAGGTTAAAACACGGTTTATTTCATATAAAATGACAAAAAAAAACCCTACATGCTCTTTATACATATATACCCAAAAATAAAAAATAAAAACCCTAATTTCTTATGTCTTTGTCGACCCAAAGTATTCTCCCTCACCCCGTCACTTACAACTCCAGTCAGCCACCACCACAATTAGCGTCCACTAGTGTTGGACCACCATCGAACCACCGTAACACCACAACAGCATCCCACTATACTATCGCTGGTTATCACTAGTCTCCAAATCAAAACCATCTTTATCCAAGAAAAATTCCTAACCACAAAAACACTCATTCCCTTTCCACTCCTTTTCTTTTCCATGACAGCAATTACTCCACACCCACTACACCACGAGTTTTATATACACATATTTAGATCATGAAACGTCGGCAGTCTTGTAGTCGTTGGTGTCGACACCAAACGAGCACCAAGAGCAGATCCGAAATTCGTTTCAAGTTTACCAAGTCCGGATTTTTTTTGTTAATTGATTCTTGTAACAAAAAAGTATGGTGTCTAAGAGGGTGTATATACATACACATGAAAATTACTAATAGATCTGAATTCAATAAGATAACACAAGAAGATCTTCAAGAAGAGAAATTACACGTCAAACAACAAAAAGATGGAAAAAAAAAAGATATATGAGATCTTCAAGAAGAAAAACACGAGAAGTGGCCCGCGGTGGTGAAGAAGAAAAAAGATATAGTGATCAGGATCTAATGATGTATATGATGTAGAGAAAAACATGGTTTGTTTCATATGAAATGACGAAAAAACTCAATTACTTGATTAACCATGGCTAATCAAAAGGAAATAAAACTAGTTTAGCCATGGTTAATCAAGTTGTTGAGTGTTTTTGTCATTTTATATGAAATAAACCATGTTTTAACCTTTGATCACCGGTAACCTATAGATTAGCCGGTTACATACATCACATAGACACAAATACATTTTTCGTCGCATTGCATAGACGACTTTAAAGATGTTTACATTACATAGACATTTTGGCTTAGTTAGCTACACTCACAGGTCATTATCCCTTGATTTTAATCCAATGATCAACATATTAACTTTATTAGTAAAGTTGAAATCAATTTTATATGATCCTTATCTTTTGTTTTGACGGGCAAGGAATTAGCCTCCTAGGCCATCTTTAACGGGCGATATGACTACAACGTATTGCCTCTAATACGCCAAGATTATGACGTGGCGGGTTAAAGCCGTCAGCATATTGGTAGTTGTATTCTTTCAAAGTGGTGGCCAACACACTATTCGTTTGGGCGTATTGACTTGTTATATATTTTCTGCTAATTTATTTTCTTTTATTTTTTTGCTGGGGAATTTTTTTTTTGAACAGTTAGTCGGTATTCGACATCAGGGAATACCTCATCGTAAATGGTGGAACCCTGCACGTACTCTA
>JANDBE010000015.1:2681329-2691619 GCA_024320915.1 Erigeron philadelphicus
GTAATTTTTAACCCTCGACAGGAATCAAAAGTGTAATTAACTCAATTTATTTAAAAAAAAAAAAAAAACAAAAAACAAAAAACTAACCAACTTCAAAATAAAACATTAAAAAATATATTTTCATTTCACCATTAAATAGTATAAAACAAAAAAGCGAAAGAAATAAATGCTCCACCCCATGGCTTGATCATTGAGCTTTTATTTTTAAAAAAGGAACCCACCTAAAACCAGATGCATCTCTCACCAATTTTAATTCTTTCTTTTTCTTTTTCTTTGCCCTTTTTAAGCTTTACCTAAATCCATCATTTTAATTCTAACAAATTATTTCCTCTCATCATTTCCCATTTTTCATGATTTTGCTTCAAGTTGTTACATAGTGTTTTATTTTAAAATTTTTTCGATAAAAATTGAATCTTTTCAAATACCCACTTGTTTGAAGCAATCTTTATGTGCAGATCAAGAATCTTGAAGTTGAAAGTCAGATTCTTTTTGTAAGTTAAGTGATGATGGCTGCAATACTTTGATGAGGTCAGTGAAACAATTTGGTAACTTTCATTATTTACATTGTGTATTTATGTATGTTTGTGTGTGTTTTACTGTGTGTGATACTTATTTTTTTGAATATTGTTGTTGGGTGTTTACTGGAAAAAGTTATCAGAGTTTTACATGGAAATTAATATCTTGCAAAGCAAATTGTAGGACAAAAAAGAATCTGAAATATAGTAGCTTCATGTATTGATGCAGAGAAAATATGAAAAATAGTAAGTTTTGTGTATTGGCCTTTATCTTGCTACTATTAAAGAAAAGTAAATTCTCACATAAAGACGTAGTAACAAGAACTGATAAGTCGCGGAAATCGTTGGAATTCATGGAAATAAGTCAATAACATGTTTGGGGAACCGAATATGAAATCGAATGTATGGAACTCAAGCATGTTTAAGGTACCATTTGATAGTTTCGGTGTGGAAATAGATTAGTGGGTAGCCCGTAATGCTTTGGCAGGTGATAGTTAAGAGTCTGCAATTGTAACGTTGGAGAGGATTTTTTTAAAAGGATTCATGTAGAAACTTACAACGTCGAGACAAGCATGATGAATCACATTATACTTTTCGTTGATTAACAATTGTCGATGCATAGTGACATCTTTGCCTTGTAAAATATGCATAGTTATAGGTGTGACAAGGCATGAAGATGAACACAGAACTCATGGAATCCATTTCAGTTTCTCACTTTATCATGCCACTATTATAAACTGAGGTTGTAAATTGTGGGCATTTCAATGCACACACATTATTTATCACTTCCAACTAATTTGAGGCAAAATGGAGAAGTTTTGGTTTCTAATATGTAGATGATGTATCGCAGGTTTCCTATTTACCTGTATTAAAGTTACAAAGCAAGATGATATCTGAGAGTTTGGCGGGTGAGACATCACTTCATCAAGAACTTGAGGTTTTAAGTGTATCAAAACGTCTTGTTAGAAGCCTAAGCCAAAAGTTGAAAAGAAAGAACCACATCGTTGCAGCTGAAGGCGAGGATGTCACACGGGGGATTTCAATAAAATGTCCAACTTTATACGGTCGGGGCGGGGGTTGCAAAGTTGGTGCAACTACCGGTGAAGAATTTGGTGATATGGGCTGTCGTAGACGTTTTTCGACTTCTAGTGAAGACGGAAAAGGGTACAAACCAGTATGTGGGACTGGAACCGAGGATACCAATATGGATTGCTTTTCGTATGGAGTAAAAGAGAGATTTTGGAAGAGAAGTAATAGGAAGATTCCGGAAGTCGAAGGTGTACACGTGTTTCTTCCCGATGATATTGTCGAAATGTGTTTAGTGAGGCTCCCGTTGACTAGTCTCATGAAAGCCCGTTTGGTATGTAAAAAATGGAGAAACTTGACTTCAACACCTCGGTTCACGCAAATGAGACGTGACGGCCTGTATCATAGCCCATGGTTGTTTCTTTTCGGTGCGGTTAAAAATGGATTTTGCTCTCGAGAAATACACGCCTTAGATGTTTCTCTGAATCAATGGCATAAAGTCGAGTCAGAAGTTCTTAAAGGCCGGTTCTTGTTCTCAGTTGTCAGCATCCAAGAGAATGTTTACATCGTTGGAGGCTGTTCTAGCTTGACAAATATTGGTAGACTTGACCGAAATTCAGTCAAGACCCACAAAGGGGTTTTGGTGTTTAGCCCGTTAACCAAGTCATGGCATAAGGTTGCATCCATGAAACACGCAAGGTCAAAACCGATTTTAGGGGTATATGAAGTCAACTCGGATAGTTTGACCATCAAAAGTCAACAGAACCGACAAGATCGACGTCTGGTCAGGACAAGAATCGGTGGAATATCGGATGTTTATGAGGATCCGCATAGACTTTCAGTTAGACGCCAGTTAAGATACTCTCTTGATGAAAACGAGGTTTCATTTAGACAAAAAAGTGACAACTCGAGCAAAAAGAATTCTAATAGGTTCTTGATTATGGCTGTAGGTGGTGTTGGATCATGGGACGAGCCGTTAGATTCATGTGAAATATACGATTCTTCATGTAATAAATGGACGGAAATCCAAAGATTGCCCGTTGATTTTGGAGTTGTTTGCTCGGGAGTTTTTTGTAACAAGATGTTTTATGTGTATTCAGAAAATGATAACCTCGCAACATATGACATAGAAAGGGGGTATTGGGTCAGAATTCAAGCAACAATGTTACCTGCCCGTGTACACGAGTATTACCCAAAGCTGATTTCGTGTGAAAATAGGTTGTTTATGGTGTCAGTTTCCTGGTGTGAAGGAGAAGGTCAAATTGGTAGAAGGAATAAAGCCGTTAGAAAGGTGTGGGAACTTAATCTGGTGTATCTTAATTGGGAAGAAATTTCAACACATCCTGACGCTCCTATGGATTGGAATGCAGCATTTGTTGGTGACAGAAATATGATTTTGGGGGTTGAGATGTTTAAAATTTTTGGTCAGGTGTTGGATTTCTTGACCATGTTTAATGTGTCTGATGCATCAAAGAACTGGATTCACATTTCGAGAAACCAAGTTGCTCATCAACTGGATGCTTCTTCGTGCATGACAAAATCCGTAGCTATCGTGCACTTGTGACTCTACAAACCAGCAAAACCCGACTCAATGTATCAGTGACTTGTGACTTTAGGTATCAAGCTGCTTGCAAGCTGTATCCTTGTGAAGTTGTAGTAACTCATGCAGTTGGATCATTTCTACAGGATTTGTTCCGTTTGTGCTCGTTTTATTTATTTTGTTTCTTCATGAGATTCATATTGGTCCAATGTAGCATAAATTTGTTTGTAGGCATCGACATATTAATCATTCGTTGTTTGATTTGATTTGCATTGTGTTTCTAGGGTGTGAAAACAGGTGTGAACGTTCATTTTAGCGGGCGTATGAATAATTGAATATGTTGCATCCTGACGAGTATCATACATTCGAGGACCTTAAACCTGTTGCACAACATTCTATTTCATTACCAATGACCTATTGAATCTCCAAGCATACAATCTTCTTGATAGGCTTAACTTATCATAGTTACAGGACTTTCAGAAATTACATGAAAATCATGAATCATTGATATGTGTTGATTGAATTCAAAAGAACAGTAGACAATCTTTATTGTGTTCACTTAAGAATTGCTTGTTAACAATTCTGTAGAGAGAATGAAAGGAATGCCACACCCGTAACTCTACATATAATACATCGAGATTATGCAAAATTACAACAGAAACAACATACAATTATAGTACCTTACAAATTTGTACCATAGCAAAAACACAACTACTATGTACCTCCATTC
Source organism: Erigeron philadelphicus (assembly GCA_024320915.1). Taxonomy (NCBI): domain Eukaryota; kingdom Viridiplantae; phylum Streptophyta; class Magnoliopsida; order Asterales; family Asteraceae; genus Erigeron; species Erigeron philadelphicus. The sequence continues at coordinate 2,685,141 of JANDBE010000015.1, forward strand.
ATTCCCTTGAGGTTCGTGGCCACTCCGAAGGAAAGATAAATCTTTGGGCCCTTATCCCATGTTTGGAAAGATACCAGAGAAATTTGGTATCTTATCTATATGCTTCAAGGCACGTTCTGCAATCTGTCTGGTCCGATAATCACCATGTTGAAATGCATCAACAAGTGCGGTACTAACATTCGGATCCCCCGATACTTCATATGCTATATCCTCTGTCCGTAATAGTCTCTCCACCATCCAAACTGATCGTCTTCTTAAATTTTCTGTTTGCTTCTCGAGTAACACGTCAAGAATCGGTTTTATACCTTCAGCCTCACACAATACACTCACCCCTTCTTCTATATTCACCCCGTCATCTAATAAAGTGGATAACGCTGCTAACGATGCTTCAACCACCTTCTCATTTGTATGGTCTAACAAAGCTACTAATCTTGCGAGAGCCTGTCCTTCTATTAAGCAAAAAGTATCTCTTTGTGTACAAGTCCCACGATGAACCCTACACAAACCTGTTACTACAGGCTGGTTGCTTAAACAAGGAAAGATTGACCCACAAAATCCCGGTGATGGCAATTCTGGTAATTTTGTCAAATTCTTTGATTCTTGTGAGAGATTCTCTAAAGCAAGAGCTGAAGCCATTTGCACATTGTCAAGCCCGTTTGCTTGAAGCAATTCGGTGAATAATCCCGTAAGGTCATGATCACGGCAAAATGAAATGGCTTTTGGCTCATTGGCTAAAACAAAAGTAATCCTTGAAAGGACCCGTACAAGCCCTTCAAGATAAGGTGTCACAAACCGACTTCTTCTTGTCTCTCCCTGCCTAATCATTTTTATTCTTGAGACCACAATTTGAAAATCACCTTCCTCAAGCATCTGTCTCGTGAGCCCAATATCCATTTCTGGGAGATCTGCTACAATCCCGATGGCGGCTGCTTGCTCTTCTGTGCTTGCAATATTTTCTGCTATTACTTTGAATAAACTACTGAGCTGGCCTGCTGACCCACATAAACAACCGGCTAATTCTTGGCCCATGTGGATAGAAAGATTTTGAAGAAGCTTAATCGCAGCCATGCGCAGATCTTTTTGTGGGGCTTCAATGAATTGAACCAAACTGATGGTGGCACCCAAACTTTTAATGGCAGTAGCCACCCCGATTACCGTGATGGGAGAATTCGTTAACCCAACAAGAACTTGTAAAAGTTTGCATTCTATGGACGGGCCCGTGTTACTAATCATTTGGAGCAAGTTGTGAATTATGTCTTCGGACACGAGGGTTTGGTAGTTTGGGCCGACTGGGATGGAGTCAAAGTCACAATCAGAGCTCACTAAATTTGCAAGAATTGTGGCAGATATCTCTTTTAGTATGGGGAGGCGGTTAGAGCCCGCAAAGAGATCGTTGACTAGAGGAGGAAGTATACCTTCTTCAACCAAAACTTTAGCACTTGCTTCACAAGATGAGACTTGATTTAAGGCTTTTAGGGCAGCTTCTCGAGATTGCACGTCACCACTTTTCATGAGGTTGATTAAAGATGAACCTACAGTTCGTGCTACAAAGACTTTAACATCATTACTAAGAGCCAATTCACCGAGATATGAAGCCATAGAAAGTTTCATATCGGGAGAACCTGAAAATATAGATATCCCAATACGGGGTTAGAAGGTGTTGCACTATATGAGATGCTCTCTTCATACCAAACTAATTTAGAAAACTTCCGCTTAGGATGGAGCGAGTGACATTCTAAACTGAAGGAAGCAATATTGACCCATTTATATTTTAAGTCAAAAATAAGTCAATTCAGGGTGTATCATTTTGATGACAACTGCTCAAACAGATTAAACATGAAATAGGGGCTAAAGATGAAAGGGGTCAAAAAGGTAGGTGGCATAAACTGGTCAAAAGTTGCTAAACACGTATCAAATATTTACGAAATCGAAGTTGTTATATTGGAAAGAAACTAAGTTATTATTTTAATAACGTAACTTTGTAATCATACTAGTACATATTTACTATTTACAAGTTCTTTGTAGTAAATGTTATGGTTCAACCCAACCCAACCCGATCTGACCTAATTTGAGCCGCACATAAACTTACCTATTTTTCGCTTGATATGCCACCTCTAATATAAAGCATCATTTAGAACTTTAGCAACAAATAAACAGCCATTCAAGCGATTACGCAAAAGTAAACACTATATTTTGCAGAATCAGCAATTTTAAACGAGAAGGTCAAGCATGATGGTTCCTCTTACACCTACATTTACATAACTTACCACCTAAAAGGGTAGATTAAGAAGTGGCTTATATATATGGTCATTTCATTTCCAGTTTAGGATTTATACTTTAAATTTAACACTTTGGGGTCTTACCTTCAGTTGTTACTTTCGCCAGTCTCAACACCATAAGATACAGTTGGCTTAAATATTTGTTTTGACAGAGTGGACCTTAAATTGTTGAACAAGGGTGTATCAATCATTATTCATTAAGAGGGAAATCCCTCAAAGCATGTTCCCTTTCTATGCAATTTGCAAACTACTATTCTTTTGGTATATTCACAAGGATATAGTTGGCATGTAGTAATAAGAAAAGGTTGATTGATCAAAATAACATAGTTGTCCCCAACTCATCAGACAAGAGATTTTTCATATTAAATTTGGTCCACGACACAAAATCTACTTCTGTTCAAGTACAAATTAGATTGGACTAACCAAATCAGGAGTACAGGCATTAAAATTATGTATCCACCTAAGCTAAATTATTAACTATCTGTAGATCCAACAATTGAGTAATTACTTTCCGGTGTGTGTGTTTAGGGGGTCAGGGTTGTGGCAAAGAGTATAAATATATACAAAAGAAGAAGGCATTAAAACTCATACACAAGTCTTTCAAGTCCGTCCAAATTGCTAACATTTGATAGCTATATAGAGAAACTGAAGGAAGATAAAATTACCACTCAAGTACTCAACATGAAATAATTGTCTAGCTTGGCCATTCAAATATTATTATAGAAAAGATAATGTGATATGGATTAGTACCTTCGAGAAGAAGCGTCAAAAGAGGTTGCAATCTGCCAATTTCAGCCATCTGCCTCACATTATTCTCGTTCTTCTCCAAATTTTCAAGAGTCTTGTCAGCTTTTTCAACAATTAAGAGATTTTCTGATTTGCTGCTTGTCATTCCGACTAAAATAAGAATTGCTCCATTGACAGAACCAATTTTTTCACACAAAGACTCGGATTTGGAAAGTTCAAAGAGCAATGAGACAGCTTCTTCCCTTTCTTTCGACTGCTCATGAGACAAGAACTTGACAATTGTGCGCACTTTATCCCCTTCTGCCATTATTTCCTGAAAAGCGCAAAATTTATATACACTATTATTTGACTACAACTAGTGGTGGCATTAGAATTGGCTTTTGTCTCATACAGGCCAAACAAAAATATTAAGGTTAACGTGTCAATTGTCATATGGCTGTAACTTGTTAATAGCTCAAAGTCTACCTTTATTGTGTATTGCGTCCTAAATTGTTATTTTTCAATGTTCAGATTGTCATTTTGATAATATTGCTTTTATAATCATAATAAATATATGGAAAAAGGTGTTTGCGGTCTAACCAGAAACCATTTTGACCATTTTCCCTATTGCCACCTCTATATATAAAGGTTCCAAGATGATCAAGATGGTGATATATTATATATATAAGTACCTTATTTTCATCGTCATCCTCTACTACTATTCGAAGAGTTTCCAAAGCTCTACATCTGACTTTACGACTAGTGCTCTTCAACATGTCAACGACCATAGGTAGGAGCTCGGCATTACGGATGATGTGTTTATTTGAAAGATTTTTCGAGGCAAGTTGCTGAATAAATCTCAAAGCCTGCAAAATATCACTTTCGGAACTACCAGGGGTTAAAGACTTGCGAGCCATGTCAAGCTGAACAGCCTCATTCCTAGCACTCCATTCTTCAATTGTGTTCCTTAACGCAATACTTGGATTCATATCCATTGTCTTCAGTTCTCGTAAAGTTAAGGGACAGACCAACTTTCTTCCATTCTCTTTGCATTCATTGAACCATTTTTCAATTGCTTCTCTCTCAAAAGTTTGACCGTTTTCCAATGTAACAGGGTCTTTCATAATTTCTTTAGAAAGAGGGCATATAAATGCATCATAAATAGGTTCTATATGTTGTCTATCATATTGAAAACTGTCATCAGACTGGCTGCCAAGGTCCCGACTTCCATCCCAGCTTCCAGCCATTAGATCCGAATCCAACCAAACTAAGACTCTTTTCTACACTGCACCAGAAACTTGATTGACTAAATACCTTATTTCAAAACCATTTCAAACTGTATACACGGTTTGTTGTGAAACCAACGAGAAACAGGTATGTAGATTGCGTATTCGGTAGGGCTGCCCTATCAATAATATATATCAGCCACATATATATAAAACAAGCATGGTCAACAAAAGTAACTTTTTTATATACATACACCAGCTAAACTTGAGATCCTTCTCAAGCAAAATTCGAGCTGGCATCATGAAAGCTCTCAGAATCAAGCTAGACCCCTAACTATTGTACGTTGTCACATGGCCTCTCAAATGCTAAAATATAGAAAAGCATTGTGCTTAGCATTATATATGGTAGTATCATTACCAAACTACCCGTTTAGATTGGCACTAATTACTAATTACTACTAACTAACTCCTTACATATAGATTACCAAAACCCGAACATTAAACACAAGACACATATTTAACTAAACAAAATGAAATAAGATATATATATATATAAGCATCTCCAAACACCATGTTCAAACATCACTGAGTAAACTATCTTGGACGGCCGTGGGGATACCTATTAGGCAGCTTACATCGTAGTCAAACGCTCGACTTTCTCAGGTAGGTAGCCTAAACATGCAACTTATACAAGGTAAACTAAATCGCTAAGAATATTAAACTTAAGTCAACAGAATTTCAACTAATATCCGAAAATCAACTCCCGAATCCTACTCCACATAGAAACACACACATATCATGTGTATATATATATATATTATATCTTCAATATTTGCCAGCTAACATCAGAGTTATCGCTACTCACTTATAATTCCAAGAATAATTTAACAAAATTCAATAAAACTTATATCAAATTCATAACTTATATCATCAAATCAAATCAAAATCTCAAAATATATACATATATATATATAGTAAAAGTAAGTGGAATTACCTTGAGTATAGATATAGATATAGATATAGATGGATGATCTGTATAACAGACGGCAGTTATGTAACTAACATCAATTAATTGAAATGAAATTTGATGTAGTATAAGTTAGGGTTTCGTGTTTAATTTCATATGGTGACAAAATAAATAATTAAAATTGAGATTGAAATATAAGAAATGAAATTAATTATATGAAGTTGAAGAGAATAGAATAGTTGTTAAATCAAAAAGTTGGACTGTAAAGGAGAATGTGACAGTTGGTGTTTTGTGTGTGTTTGTAAGTTGTTTCTCTCTCTCTCTCTGTAGGCTATAGAAGTATAGATACATATACAAGTCTTCTTCTAGTCCAGATATTTCTAAGTTAAATTTTACTTGCCCAGTGGTTAAAATTCGATGTCATGAGGTCCGTCATGTAAATCTCCGACTGCTAGCGGTGGTGTGGTGGTAGTGATGGGTGGTTGTGGCGGTGGATATATAATAAAACTCTTTTGAGTCGGCTGAAAACCCAAAATAAACTCTTCATTTCTCACCTCACCAAATCGAGTCTGAGTCATGAATTATTTAACCTCGATACGGATAAAATGATGATTAAGATCTAATATTTAATTTTCAAGTTTGAATTATTATGTTAATGTTTTTAAACAATTATGTTTAAATGTGAAGTTTATAATAGAAATTTAAAATTCTATAAAATATAATTTCAAAAATACTTATGTTTGTATATAAAATCTCAATCCGAGTTCTTCCAGAGTCGAGTCCAATTCTCTAAAAACTCCTGACTCACTCCCTCGACGAGTCGAGTCCGAGTCACGAGTTCCCCAATCTTGGATACATATGCACCCCACCATGTTGATCTGCGATTACTAGTAATGGTGATGGTGACAGAAATATAAAGGTTATTGATCTAATCATATAATATGGTACATTTAAATTACTTTATGAGTTAAAGATATAAGTAATATTTTTAATGATCTAAACTGTAGTAATACAATCTCTTATCTCACATCCTCCTAAATTTTATCAATTTGATGAAACAAATGATCAACCTCCTTCATTCTAAGGTCGGTGCTTATACGTGCATTTACCGGTGTCCGACGCACCACCACCAGTAGACGCTAGTAGCACGGGGTCTTCTTCCATGGCGTCTGGTTCGTTTCTTCCGAGTTTAAACGAGCGGAGTAGTGCGTGTGGGGCCCAAAGTGGCCGTTTGAACCTAGGAATATATATATATATATATATATATATATTTGAAAAAAA
>JANDBE010000015.1:2704615-2718283 GCA_024320915.1 Erigeron philadelphicus
GGTCTTTGGTCAAAATGGTACTTCTAATAGGCATGTAAACATCATCCAAACCCATTAAGAACTGCACTAGCTTAAGCAATTGATTATGTTTAGGAAATTCAGCAGCAGCAGCATGACAAGTACATCTAGGCAATTGAACAAGAGCATCAAACTGTTTCCATAGAGCATTCAACTTATGATAGTAATCAGCAATAGGCATACCATTCTGACACATAGAATTAATTTTCTGATGTAGATTAAATGTGACAGAACCATCTACTTTATCATAAGTCTCTTTAAGTTCTTTCCAGATTAGAGAAGCTCTTCAAGAAAATATTTACCCTAGATACAATTCTTCAGCAATAGAATTAAGAATCTAAGAAATCACAACAGCATTACACCTATCCCATTGTCTACCAAGAACTTCATCAGTATTAGATCTTATACATGAACCATCTATGAATCCAATTTTATTTTTAGCTTCTAAAGCAAGAATCATAGAACAACTCCAAACCTTATAATTCTCAGTTCCTTTTAGTTTTATAGAGACAATAGACATAGTACTAGAATCATTAGGATGAAGATGTAATGGACTACCAAGATCTAGCTTACTAATCAATGTAAAATTATTATCACTACCATCAGAATCAGAATTAGATTCATAACCATAACCAAAACCTCCACCAAAATTAATATTATCATCTTCAACCATTGTAACAAATAAGAATCAGTTAAGCACAAAGGTTAATCTCAATTAACAGAAATAAGCAATCAAACAAACAATTAATCTCAATTAACAGCAGAAATCAGAACACAATTAAGCAGGCTAATCTCAATTATCAGCTTAAAAAAGTAATTAATCTCAATTAACTACTTCACACAATATAAATACAGACAAAACTATATATATATATATATATATATATATATATTTGATAAAATACTCTTATCTCCCAAACAATGCTAGGGACAGGATTCCTTGCCTCTCACGGAGGTAGGTCAAGCGTTAGCACAGTTGGTTTTAATGAGAATAAGATAAAAAACATTTAAAAAACAAAAATTAAAGAGATAAGGATAGAGAAGGCGAACAGTGCTATCTGGATGAAGAAGATGATGAAACCCTATCAGTTTATTGATTCACTTAGTCAATAAACCAACAAGATCGAATAATCTACAGCGAAAACACTAAGAAATTAGGTTTATTCAAGGTAAACCAACCAATCGTCAAACCAAACCCTAATATGAAGAATATAGATCCAGATAATCAAACGGTGATTAAATAACCATACGTCGTTTATTAAATCTAGATCTCAGCACAAAACCCCAATAGCGAACAACAAACCCTAAATTATTATTTGAGTTTTTTATTCGATTTAGAACGATTAACTAACGCGAACCTGTCTCTGATACCATGAACAAAAAACTAAATATAAACAATAATCTGAATCTCTCTCAAGAACAAACAGATTTTGATCTAATCTCAATTAGAACAACAACACTTCTGAAACAAAATAATAAATCTATACCTGCTATTCAAGTATAGATCACTCAACTATATTGTTGAATGTCCTATTACACTCAAGAACAATAATCGAAAGTTATTATTAGAAGTTTTATTAGAGAAAAATAAGAATAAGAGGATCGAATGAATATCAAAATGAGAGTTAAGAAACTCTAAACGGGTAATGTGTTGTTTATATAGTAAACAACTTTATTAGCTTCCAGGAAACACGCCTCATCTTCTTTTCTTTACTCCATTCCTTAAAGTCTTTACTTCTTCTAATTTGACCATAAACTTTCTCTTTACTCTAAAAACTTCTTATCATCAACAACATTAATCTTCTTTAATCCTCCTTTCCTGCACAATGCTAATCACATACTAAATAAAATGAACAAATTAAGAGAATAAGATTATATTTTAACAATATTACTAAATACGATTTAATAATATTAATTGCAAAAGTCAACGGGTTAAAACCTCAAGTGTTACAAAAATAAAGGAGATTAAGGGTCTATTGACTTAATGAAATCATCAATTATCCCTCGATTGATTTGCAAGACAACGGTTAATATTTTATGACACTAATCGACAAAAACGATGGAATTGAATCAACAAACAACCATCTATGATCAAGACCAGATTTGACACTCATATGAAACACATGATATCCTCAAAGTATCGCATTCATGTATACCTGTAGTTAAATCACACACCTTAATCGATTGAAATCAAAGGTTACCGAATGAACTGAAATCACTAATTCAATCAATAAAACGTATTTAATCAACCACCAATCAAACAAACCAGATATAAACGAATTAATAGGATCAAAATGAATGATACTGAACAAATATTTCGATCACTACCTCAATGGATTATTAGAGTGTCAAATTCTAGCACCAAGCGATCACAAATCGACCCAAAATGATTGATTCTAACAACATAATATATTCAATTGATCAAGACCAAATATGAACCAATTGGATAGATGAATATGACCAAAACTCGATATGGATTGCAATCCTTATTATAGATTATCAAAGATTCGATATACTGGCATTTAATCACTCTAAAATAACGCAAAATCCAAGAAGACAAAAGGAGGCACACCTTTATTCACACACAGAACTCTTATATCTAATGACGGATTAGGGCTTCCTAATCACCCTCAAAACCATCCACCCCTTGCCTAAATTACCAAAGTGCCCCTAACAAAAATGTAACATGTGGTAAGGCTCAAACTAACATATTGGGGTCTTAAATGACCTATAGCACCTTAATAACTAACCGACAACTAAAACACTAGTAACACATTTTTATCATTAATAACTAATTTAAACATGACATTTACTATCCAAGCAACAATAGTTAATTACTTAAGCATTTAAGCAACTAACGATCAAAGTCAAAGTCAAAGATAGAAAAATTCATGATGTTACGACTAATAAGGCATATGGTGGGTATGTTTGACAAAAATATATGTAGTTGGTAGCTGGAGCTTTTAGTTATAGGTATAGGTTGTAGCTTTTAACTTGATCTTTTATTTTTTTAAAGGTGTTTATTTATGGTAGTTGTGGTTGCAACTTAAGAGTGTAAAATGACAAAAGTGGATATGAAAGCATCAAACAAAAATAATGAAAGAGTTTTCTGGATACTTTCAAAAATTATAAATTTCATCAAAATGAAAAACCCTCCAAACGTTACTTCAAATAGTGTTGAGTCAAGCTCATATGAAGATTTATAAATGACAAACACATTCCAGGATGTATCAGCTTGATCATCTTTCAAACGAGTCGGCTCAAACACCTATTGTCTAAAAGATTAACATAAAGAAGGTGGTTCTCTTCAAGCTGCAAGCAACAAAGAAGTACAACACTTGGTCTAAGAACAAAGATAAAAGACTAAGGATAGAAGGTCAAGCTAATGGGTAGAAATTAGCTTGGTTCTTAAAGACAGCTTGGAAGAACTTGGAAGATCAAAATATAACAAGTGTTTTGATGATTTGACAACAACTCTGGATATTACCACTGCAATGGAAGAATCACACAGTATGAGGTAGGGGTGTAAACGAGCCGAAACTCGAAACTCGACTCGAGCTCGATCGAGTTTCTATTTCTAACCTTGAACTCGAGCTCGATCGAGTAATCACCATTATCGAGCTTGCTCGACTCGACTCGATAAGATATATATTTATAATAATCATAATGAATGATAATAATAATAGTTATATTTATAATTAAATATATACATATAAAGGGTAAACTTGTAATATTAATGATGCTCAATAAGGCTCGCGAACTTTGCGAGCTCGTTATTTTGATACTCGAGCTCGGCGCAAAAACATACTCAAGTAGCTCGAGATCGACCTCAATTCAACTCAAACCGAGTCGATTTCGAGCAATTTATGAATCAATTTCGGGTATCTCGCGAACTGTATTGTCTCGTTTACACCTCTAGTACTCGCGAACTGTATTGTCTCGTTTACACCTCTAGTACGAGGTACATTCATGTGACATTGTTTGTGATTGTTTTCAAATTCTATGAGGTGTTCACTGTTGCATAAGTTGAAAAATTATCACTTGTGTAGGATGTCATTTTTCTTTAACTGTTCTATATATCTTATGTTTAAAATGAATTAAGAAATTGGTAATCATGTTATAATATCAAACTCATTAATTCTTTTGTGACCTATCAAATATCATTTCATTGAAAAACTTTTTTTTTTAAATAAAACTTCATTAGAAGTTTGTTTTTTTATTCTTCAGGTCGAAAGTTGGCTATGCTCAAAGCATACCTAGCTCTCACTTTATTGTTGACAAGTACTTTAGATAGTTTGATTTTCATTTTATTTATTTTTGTCTGATTGGGGTTTACTTATTCTTTTTGTTCTTTTTTTTTTTGTTTTTCTTTGTCTCACTTTTCCGGTGAATGTATGTCTATCATATACCTAAGCTTAGATAAATTTTCTCACATACTAATCCTTTAATATTTTTTTTACAGTGAATAAATAATTGACCCCCCATGTGATTTATTGATTAAAAAATTAACATGTGAGAGTTTCTATACCTAAGCTTAGGTACATGACAACCACATATTAACTTTTCCCATATATATATACATATAAAAGGGGTCAAATGGGTCGAACAGGCCAAAGGGGTTGAAAGTCAGCCAAAGTCTATTTATAATGCATATATATTTCCTAGTTTACTTTTAGCTGAGGATTTATGTTGTTTTTGTAATTATAGTTGATTAGTTAGTTATTTAAAACTAGTTTAAAAGTGTTTTTGAACAAAAGGTGTCTGCTAGTCAACCTGGCCTGTCCTGACCAGTACTGAAAAAGGACCCTGTTTCAACCTTAACCCTGACCTTTCCATCACAAAAATGATGTTTTTATCTGAATCAAATCCCCTTTCTCTTTTTAAATAGGGTTTCAAAGAGCTGACATTATTGAAGCTCAGTCATTGTCGCAACATAAGTAAGACACCAGACTTCACAGGAACTCCAAATCTCAAAGAGTTGATGTTTGATGGCTGTGAAAATTTGGTTGTAATTCACCCATCAATTGGAACGCTAAAGATGCTTATTCTCTTAAATTTAGAAAACTGTAAAAACCTTAGGATTCTCCCCAGTATAACTCAACTGGAATCACTTGAACATCTCATCTTCTCGGGCTGTTCAAAAATGGAAAATTTGGTCGGAATCCACCCATCATGGCATTCTTTCTTTTCTCTGACATATGTTTTAAGAAGAATTGGTTGTCTCCCTGCTTTGGTGTTGCCTTCTCTGTCGACTTTAGGTGTACTAAGAGTTCTAGATGTTAGCCATTGCAATCTATCAGGCGCTAGCCTACGTAACCTGGAAACTTTATGTTCACTTGAAGAGTTAAATATGAGTGGAAATGAGTTTACAAATATTGATGCAAACTTAAGTCAGCTTTCTCGACTTTCATGTCTGAGAATGGTTGGTTGCAAGAAGCTTCAGGTTCTGCCCAAACTTCCTTCTTCGATCCTTAACCTTGATGCACAACATTGCACTTCACTCCAGGAACTACCAACGCTATCTGCTATGTACAGTGCCGGCAGTGCTGTCTTCGATTTTAAGAATTGTCCAAAAGTGGTTGAGAAGCAGGCCATCGAAAATCTTCTTTCGACATTTCTGCCACAGGTTCTCTCTCTCTTTCTCTCTCTCTCTCTCTCTCTCTCTCTCTCTCTCTCTCTCTCTCTCACACACACACACACACACACACACACACACACACACACACTGGCGCACACACGCGCATTACGTTCGCACTGTCATCTTACACAATGAAGCTACCTACATCTTATAAAATGGATTTTATTAGCAATTTTTTTAGGAGATGGAGAAGATGATATTCTGATCTTCATCTTTACTGCTGTGGCAAACTATGTAATTTCCCGATATTAAACATTGTATATAAATGAAAATTGCTAAGAACCCATATAACTATAAACTTCTGCACAACATGCTTAAGATATGAACTTCTAAGAGAGGTATACACCAAATAGGCAATTTGAACCCAATTTTCTACACCGCTTGAGGAAAGTTGTCAACTTTTGCTAAGTTATTTACACTCATAAGTGATTTGAACCCAATTTTCTGGCATACACTTTTCAGGAAAATGTTCATACTTGAAACAGATAATTGGTATAAACTTAAAAATCTAGACCAGTCTTGTGTTTTCTGATCTACTTATAAGAGTCAACATTTTTTCTTACAATTATAATTATTGACATTCGTGTGATTTCTAGATTTTTCACGCTTTTGAATTTGGACGTAGTTTACACATTTGTAAATATTAGGCAAAAGTTTACACATTTTCTAAGCATTACAAAAAACGTTGTGGGCAAGTTATATAGTTGTATTGAGGGACACTATGACTGTGTTATTAATTTTTATATTCCTGCTATCTGGTCTTGAGAACAGGGATGGATTGATATATTTGAAAAGGTCCATGTATTTCTTTCGGGGAGTAGAATTCCAGGGTGGTTCAGTGATCAAGTTATGGGTGATTGTATAAAGGTTGACTTGCCACCTCACTGGTGCTATGAGAAGTTAAAGGGATTGGCTACATGTGCTGTTATTAGTCCTCAAAACCATGGTAGCAGAAGTACATATTTTGAGATCTTCTGTACTGTCAAAGACTTCCATGGTGATGTCATTGGTGAGGTGTCCCTTTTGGCAACCGATGATCCTAATATTGAGTCAGATCAAGTATGGCTTTGTTACAGGAAATCTGACTTTAGATGGAAGAAAGCAGAGAATCAAATCATGGTTTCATTTAAATGTGTTGGCATCAACTGCAAGGTGGAACATTGTGGTGCGAGACTTGTATGTGAAGAAGATGAACAAGAAGCAGCAAATGGTTTGCACATGATCACATGGTTCCATACTTCTACGGCAAAGACTGATGGTGCTGGTAATCTGAATCTCGATGTCGGATCAGTAACCATTGAAGATGGACCCCAACGGAAGAAATTTCGTGTCCTATAGTGGGCCCTACTCAAATAGTGAATCGTCTGGCTCAATTGTATAGAGGTAACTTTTCAATTGTGATACATTTATGGTTCCATCATGCAGATCCCATCTCTATTTCTTTTTACACAATGAAATTGTACTCTCATCTTCAATTAGACTGGTTACATAAAGACGAAGAAAACTCGGTATTATTTCAATAGAATGACAACAGAAATTGAGAATGATGCCCTCTGTATCCATTATGCATCCTATAAGTGTCACCTACATCCAGTATATAATGTTTTTTCCTTCCTTTTCATATATGTGTTTCCCTCTGTTAAAAGAACTTATATCTGTCCCGTCTTGACTCATTTATACCTAATTGCAGTTTAGCGTAGATAGTAATCTATGAAGTAAAAGTTATACTTTAATGTGCTAGTTTTATCACACAATATATTAATCCAAAGCAGAAATAGAATAGAACATAAAATAGAACAAGAATACTATAAGTGATTACAAATACACACATACAGTATATGTATGTATCGTTAGGAAGAACTCTGCCTGGGACTTAAATTTTCAAGGGGATTGGTTTCGTTGTTGTGATTGTGAGAGTTGTGTCCTTCGACTTTCTTCTCTTGATTCCAGCCACAAATTCTTTAGGCATGTCTGTCAATATCAGTTCCTCCAAGCACCTCTGTTTTTGCAGTAATCTACCTGGGATATTCCTTAGTTTTTGGCAGCGTCTAATATCTAATTCTTTAAGGCTCTCCATTGCTCCTTCCTCCACATCCCATTCCTCCAACTCCTTCAGCAACCACAACTTCAAAACCTGAAGTTTCTGAAACCCTCCTCTATGGCAGACCACTTTTTTCCCAATGAATGAGTCTCCCAAAAGCCTCAACACAATCAAACAAGGTAGCTTTTCCAGTGTCTCCATTGGATCCTCATTTAGCTGAGAGATTGACAATGTAAGTACCTTGACCGTGGGTGGGAATTCATTCAAAGCCGGCAGTTTTTCTAACTTACCATATAAATTAAGATGAGAAAGCTTAATCAAAGTCGAGAGTGGCTTCAAAAGTAGCTTCGAAGGGCGACCCATGTCGTTGACAGAAGTCAACCTCAAAGATTGAAGGTTGCTTAATTTTGCAATCCAGTCAAGCAACAAATCTTGACTTTTGGTTAAGTTGAACTTAATACCCAACTCTCTTAGATCAAGCAACTTTCCCAAACCTTCATTTACTGATATCTTTTCATCTAAAACCAATCCCCACAAGGTGAGGAGAGTTAAAGAGCTTCTAGGCGGCATAGAAAGACGAATGTTGTTGAGATTTAGATGACGAAGCTGTTTGAGCTTCCAAATGGAGTCGGGTAGACTATCCACACGAGTGTGCTTGACATCTAGGGTTTCTAGATAAGACAAATCACCCACTGATTCAGGGAGACTCTTCAGAGAAGTCCATCTCAGTCCTAAATATCTCAAATGACACATGTGTCCAAGCTTTTCAGGCAGACTCGGTATGCACACCCCTTCTAGATCAAGCACCCTCAGTAAGCAAAAATTACTACTAATGATTCTACCCAAAAGTAACCCTGCTTCTTTATCTGGCTTGTCTTTACTTTGGAAGTTAAAGGATATGTAAGATCTCAAATACGACGGATCAAAAGTAGATTTTTGAAGCTGTGACTGCTGGTGATCAAGGGCGCCCGTGGTGCTTACATACTGAATCATCCGACGTACATCAGAGGGACCCACGGCACTATCAAAATTCTCCAAATTTTCGTGGATGTAAAATAGCCTGATATTTTTGGCTTTTGGTAACAAGAAGTCATGAAAAACCGAAATTAAACGGCATCGTCGTGGGCTGTTGTCGGATCTCAATTTTGTTATCTGAATCATTCTCCGTTTAACCAAGTCTTCAAAACAGTTTTGTACCCAATCTTCGGGAAGTCGCTCTTGTTTTTGTTGGTTTTCTCTCTTCACAAACCCCTCAGCTAGCCATATTCGGTTCACAAACCCCTCAGCTAGCCATAGTCGGAGCAACCGTCTCACCGGAATGTCGTAGTCTTTCGGGAAAAGAGCTAGATATAACAGGCAAAGCTTCGAGCGGATGGTTAGGTCATTGTAACACAGGGTTGGAACTATATCAGAACATTGATCGTGATAGAGTGCTGACGGCCACCTTTTTATTCTCTTAGTCGAGAGGAGTCCCGCCATTAGGACAATATTCAGAGGCAAACCGTTGCATATTTTCAAGATCTTGGAAATCAAGCTTGATTTTATTTGATCAGCTTCATTTTCCTTTCCAACCTGCTTTAGAAACATTTTCCGGCTTTCCTCTCCGTTTAACTGCTTCATAGTATGCGCATTAATGCTCTTTTCTGGAAACCCCCAGCTTTCCTCTCCGTTTAACTGCGTCATAGTGTGCGCATTAATGTTCTTCTTCTCTGGAATCTTCCGAGATGTGAAAATTACTTTACTTCCGTTATTTTCATCTGGGAAGTTGTCTTTGAGTTTTTTCAGCACACCACAACTTTGAGCACCATCTAACACAATCAGGTACCTCTTACCCTTAGCTGCAGCCACCCTGTTTAACACGCTGGGCAAGATACGGTCTGATGTATGCTCTTCTTCCACGGGAATCCAGTCATGGAATTCAAAGTGATCTTTGATCTTTCTATTTCGATACACTGCTCTAGCAAGTGTAGTCTTTCCCGAACCTACTTCACCAACAATTGGGACAAACATGTCATTTTGTGTCGTTTGATGTGTCAACCGCTGCACCAGGCTTTTGATATCATCTTTCAGCCCAAAAACGCCCATTTCTTCTTCTTGGTAAGAGAAATTTGATAGCTGTTTGAAACCTACAATATTCATTTCTTCGTCATTGTAAGAATAGCTGAATGTTAGTTTCTTATCCTGATGATTTGGAATTGTGCTGAATGATCGAGTCAACCCACGTTTTGGACTTGGGGTATTCGGGATTTCAGAAATGGGCCAAACAGCCGACGAACTCTTTTGTTTTAGATCATGTGTATGATAATGAGAGCCATCATCTTCATCATCTTGATATTCTTCTTCTCTGGTGGTTCTTGGAGAGCTAAATTGGATAGATGAAGTGATTGAACCTCCATGAAAACTCGAAATCTTGCTCTGGATTTTTTTAATCTTCTTTTTTAGCCGACGACAAGAGTTGAGGTTACAGAAGAAGAATGTATGTTTCATTAAGAAACCGAACCTCTTCCTCTGTTGAGCGACTTTGAAAGTGAATATCTCGATCTCATCCTCAACCGCATAAAGGACACGAAGATGGTCCTCTGATCTCTGGGACTCGTCTGAAACTTGCTTTTCTTCTGAAAAGCTTTGCAGCTTCTTTAGAGACTTTTGGACACCCTTCAGTTGAAGTATCATTACTTTATTATTAGCTACTGGTTTCTCATTCAGCGTATCCGCCAGCTTTTGTGTCACCACTGCGACCACCGGTTTTACCTCCATTTCCGTCAGATTCAATAAAAGAGTATCAAGTTTCCTTTTTGTTTGGGATTTTTTTCTATGGATTTTGATATCTATCACATTTTAAGATTCATATATAAATAGGTTTAGTTTCTTATGGGTGATGCTCAAAAAGTCTTGGTCAATAGTCTGAGTCTTTGCTATTTTTTTCCATGCATTTTCCATGGAACCTGCAGTGAATTTACATTAATTTTTTTTTCCTCCAAATTATGACTCTTGGGGGCAAGTTGACAAATTATCTTCCTTATGGTCACTCTTCCATTTCATGTGGTGTGGTGTGGTTAAGTGTGTAACTCTCTTACTTATTTTTTGTTCTTTATTAGTTACTGTATATAATAATTGCAATGTCTAATGATTCTTAAATATTTGATTGATTTTTAATACGGAGTATCAAAAATACCTGCTAATAGTAGTAACAAAGTAAATGGGTCAGGACACCTTGGGTAATGGGTGAAAAATGTTGTCGGGTTAGCCTGAACCAGACCAACATTTTTTTCCCCTCACTTTCAAAATAATTAATATATTATTTTAGAAGCTCTAATATAAAGTAATACCACTTTTTCTTATCAAAAATTAATGTTTTTTTTTTCCTCACTTTTTCTTATTAAAAGTCAAATTAACAATTCCACAAATGTTTACAAGCTTTGCACCATGGAACTAAAACCTATTGGTTAATGGGTCACCACTCGTACCGCTAAAAGTGTTGCTACTTGAATATACTTTCTGTTTTTTGTTAAAATAGATATAGAGTATATCCTTTCTTTGAATATACTTTCTATGTTTTGAATCTGACTTCAGATTCAACTGTATACTCTATGTATGCATTGTGTTGATTTTGGCGGGTGGTTTTTATCTATATACTGCAAAGCTCATATATCTGTGCTTTAATGAAGTGTGTATTTTGGCTTTGATATTAATTATGTTTGTGATTGAAGGTGGCAGTGGTGTGTTTTGTCAACTGACGAGGGGCCATTCTTGTAGCCAAAACTAGCATGGGCGGGAGTCAGGAGGGAATGATCAACCCGTAAGATTTACGACACTGCTAGACCGGTTAAAGTCGTTATATATCACAGGAAGCATATACGTAACTAAGTTAGCTTGTTGCTATAGTTTGTTTCTCAATTGTCTGCTTCCTTGCATTTGCATTTATTTTATTTTACTTTTCTTTTTCTTCTTATTTTCTTCAATGGGTATTTGTCTTTTTATATCGAGTATCTCTTCTTCTTTTTGGTCTACTACTATTATCATATTTTCTATGTATTTACATGCTACACGTTATAGTCTAACTTTGAATTTATTTAGTATATTTGAACTTGTGGAATGACAAGAGTATTTCGAGCTAAACTTCTATGTCCAATTGTATACTCGTATTCGTATGTTTTTTAGGAAAACTTAAGACTACGATTACTAGTAATATTTAAGGTTTTTTTAATGGTAAGATTCAAGCAAATTATATCAGATATCACATTTTATGCACATTCTGTGTAAGATTCAAGCAAATAATGTGATATCTTACCCATTCAAGCAAATTATATCAGATATCAAATTATATCGGTCATGGACCTTGTATTAAACTAGTTTGTCTTGTATGGGTAAAATGGATACTTCTATTTGCTAAGAAAAACAAAACTTATAGTAAATTTATTTCTAAGTCAAGTCCATTCCATGTCAAATGAGATACTTAACTGAAGTTAGCATTTGATTTGGTTCCAAATTTAAAAGAAAGTTTTCTATTTTGAATTGTTTAGTTTCTTCATCTTGTTGGTAAAAAACTTAAATACTTGATGATGACCTAAGGGTTCAAGAGTGCATATCGAGTTTCATCACATGGTATTACTAAGTTCTAAAAATTTGTGTAGTGCTTATCGATCTTACCTATACAAAGAAACCACATATAGCTAGAGGTGGGCATTGGATCGGAACCGGTTTGGAACCGGTTTTGGTCAACGTTTGACCATGTTTTTTCGGTTTTTTCCGGTTCGAAACCAATTGGAACCGGGAAGGAACCGATTTTTGGATCCAAAAATGAAACCTGTTCCGAATCGGCGGTTCTTGAGGAACCAAAACTGGTCCAATCAGTTCCGGTTTTTGTCCACGTCTACATATAGCCACAAATTATCATTTTTTTCATTTGTAACATTCACACACTGTATATATATAAAGAAAACTAAGAAAAAAACTAACTACTATTAAGGGTAGCTACAATCTTTAAGTCCATAATACTTTGTCATGTCATATGAGTTTCTTATAAACCATTATTTTCTAAGCATTTAGTCCTCTAAAATAAAATCTTTATGAAGTCTATAACTAGCTCTAAATACTTTTTTTTAAAATTATTATTATCATATAACTTTTATATGATTAAAATTTATCTGGTGGGCCAAATATTATTCTATTTTATACGTATATACTTGGTGTTTTTAAGGGCGGGCTATTAGAAAGGGGAACCTGCCCCCGTTTGAGACTAATTTTTTTAAGGGCACAAAAATTATTAATAACATTAATTAGTCAATATTTATGAATTAGAAATCTTTGTTTATATATATGAATTCGTCAAAACCAAAAATTCTTTTATGGAATCCTCTAAAGTACTTGAATCTTAAACTCCACCTAATTAACATCCATATCACAAGGAGCTTACCTTATAATTTTTTATTACATATGCTTTAGAAAACAATTAAAGATCAACAATTGTTTAATTCGAAATTAATATAGTAACTCCATTAACGACAAAATATTCATGTTTGATAGTTATAAAAAGGTTTTTGTTATTCACATTCATTTATGAAAGAGAGATACTAGAGTGACAAACAAAATATAAACAAATTCTTAGAAACTCATGATCTGCAAATGAAGCCTAGCACAACTGGCAGATGCATACATGATTTTTCCCACAGGTCTTGGGTTCGACTCTTAGGAGTGACAAGTCTGTGGGTGTAACACCCGTCGTTTAAAAATATGGATTTCCAAAAAAATTCGCCTAACGGCGTTAGATAAAGCGGAAAAACGTTTAAAAGTCCAAACCAGAAAATTCAGTTTGGTTTATTCATTTCAAATGGTGTTACTCATCGCATCATCAAATAAGTCTAAAGGAAACCCATTGATTGCCCAACACAAAGCAATCAATCAATAAACATTACAAATCCGAAATATCAAAATATAGCTCAATAATCCAAAAGGTGCAGCTACTATGGGT
>JANDBE010000015.1:3006453-3021006 GCA_024320915.1 Erigeron philadelphicus
TAGTTAATTGCCTAGTGATCTTGTATAGTTATGATCTAGTTGTATTTGTTTATTTAGATGCGAATTATCGCTTGTATTGTATCACATATACATGGCATGTCATGCATATAAACTAGTATGGTATCTCAACCATACTACTTGTTTTGTAACGTTTTTGGAGATGGTATATAATTCACATGGAAATCCCATTTTCCAAAAAAAAAGTATTAATACGTATTAAATATCAATATCATCAAAACTCTGTATCTTTTTAGGTCTTGTGTTTGGATAGATGAGTTGATCTTTATGCATGGTGTTTCATTTAAATTGAGGGTTTGGTGTGTTTAATGTTTATCGCTAATTTTGTTTTCATGTTCACTTAACAGAGTTAGCCATCTTGGAACCTGGTCTTGTTAATATAAAACTGAATGGTTCGGCTTTCATAGCTTCAAGTATGTGCAACCAACTCACCCTTTTAGATATACTTACTGCTTTATACGTTTTGTGTCAATCCTGCTACAAGTGAGTATCATTTGAACTAGATATTTGATTTTCCAAGCTTCTCTTTACAGAGTAATTTTCCTGTTAAAGCCCCATTTTACTAGACTAGATATGGGACGGAAAAGAAAACACATTCAAGATGACCAACTTTACAATAACTGGCTTGACGATGCTTTCAATGCAAGGCTATTTGAAATCCATGGTAATGTTAACCATGGGGAGGTCGCGACAAATCTAGCTTCCTCGAGCTCTACATACAAAGAACCCATACTAACCCATGATATCATGCTCATCAACAAGAAAATTTATAGGAGAGAGTCTATTTTAAGATGGAAAAGAAAAAGAGCAAAGACAAACTATCTCCATGCTTCCAAAGAAATTAATACACTTCGTGTAGCCGGTGGTTCTTCACAACATGTTGGGACTGCTAATCGGTCTCCAAATATCTTAAGCGACACTAGAGGTTAGTTAAATCATTTGTATACTAACCAGGTACTTGTAAATTACGCATCGTTTTTACTTGGTAATAACATTCTGTATGGCGTACAGATACCCAAGTATCAGCAACAAATACTAAGAGGCAAAGAACACCGAGATCTCGGGGGAAAGGTTAGTTCAAGAATTACCTCTGTATTTAACTTTTTGGTACGTTCCTTTTCAGCATTTTAGGAGTTGTAATCATGCTATATGATGACAGGACAAGGTCCCGCAACTGGAAGAAAGCTGTTGCAGTTCATTCCCTTAATGAGCGAGCCACTACCTAGGATGAAAGATTGTGTTCACTGTGGTGCCATTAAATTTTACTCTGAAACGAAGAAATTTTGTTGCTCGGATGGCCGTGTTGTTTTGGCTAACAATGAACTTCCAAGCGTCCTGAAACAACTTTTGACCTCAACATCAGACGAAGCAAAGGCATTTAGAACATACATTAGGACATATAACAACCTTTTTGCTTTTACTTCTCTAGGTGTGAAATCAGATACCAGTCTTAGCAAGAAGAACAAGGGTATATACATATTTAGAGTGCAAGGACAGGTTTACCATTTCATAAATGATGTGCACCCTGCTAAGAGTAATGATAATAACCTTCAACTTTATTTCTATGATACTGAACATGAGGTACAAAATCGACTGGCATCTTGTCAACGGTTGTCTGAACTAGCAATTGGACTATGCATCGAAGTGCTTCGGCAAAATCCTTACGCTTGTTTCTTTCGAACCCTTAAAGATGTCCCTCATTTGGAGAATTATCACATAATCCTTAAAACACTTCCTTCGCAAGATCAAAGAGTGTACAATAGGCCAGAAGTTTCACAGGTCGCGGCACTTTGGGTTGATGGTGAGGAAAATAGAGACCATGGTTATAGGGACATTAAAGTTAGAACTCACAGCAACCAATCTAGAAAAATTCATTATTATTATGGATGTTATGACCCGTTACAGTATCCTTTGATGTTCCCGTTTGGAGAACTTGGCTGGCATCAAGGAATCCTTAAAAAAGGTCAACAACAGAAGAAGAGGAGAGGGGGGTCAAATGTTAGTGCTGCAACCCTTATTTCTCCACAAAATGTTGCAGATGCCGAGGATTTGTTGTTCAACGAACAACATGGTAATAGAAATGTCACTTTACTGTCCATTATTTTTCGTTAGGCTATCTTACATAAGGCTAAATTGCTATTCCTTTTTTTGGCAGTGTTGGCCCAAAAAGATGTAGACTACGTCTCTGTCAGAGAGTATTATGCATACAAACTCCAAATAAGGAAGAATGACAAATCGTATCTGTTATCTTTTGGTAGGTTGCTACAACAGTATATAGTAGACAACTACGTCAAACTTGAAACACAAAGGTTAGACTTTTACAGATCACAACAACAAGAAATTCGAAAAGAATTTCTACAAGGAGTGGTGGATGCGGTCGCATCAGGTGAGACTGAAGGTTCAAGGGTAGGCCAGAGAATAGTACTTCCCTCTAGCTTTATTGGGGGGCCAAGAAACGTGAGGCAGAAATACATAGATGCCATGACATTGGTGCAGAAATTTGGGAAACCTGATATCTTTTTGACAATGACATGTAACCCAAATTGGCCAGAAATCAAAGCCCTTCTAATGCCACAAGAAGAATCACAGAATAGGGCAGATCTGGTTGTGAGAACTTTCCATGCAAAACTTGAACAACTAAAGGAAGAAGTCTTTAAAAAACATATATTTGGTGAAGTAGCGGCCTACACTTATGCTATAGAATTTCAAAAGAGAGGCCTTCCCCATGCGCATTTCCTCATCATTTTGAAAGCTCAATGCAAGATGTATCGGCCAGAAGAGTATGACGAGGTTGTGTCAGCGGAAATACCAGATGAGAAGGACAATCCTCACTTGTATAAGATGGTTGTGAAGCACATGCTTCATGGCCCGTGTGGTATACTAAACCCTGATAATGTTTGTATGAAAAATAATGGTACCTGCAAGAATGAATATCCAAAGGCTTATTCTAACAAGACTACTCAAACTTCTGATGCATACCCAATTTACCGAAGGCGAAATAATGGAGTAGCAGTCAAAGTTAGGAAAGCTACACTCGATAATCGATGGGTGATACCATACAATCCCTACTTGCTAGCAAAGTTTGATTGTCATATCAATGTGGAATTATGCGCGACAATAAAGGCAGTCAAGTATATATATAAGTACATATATAAAGGTTACGATAGAATAAGTTTTGCTGTGTCAGCGAATAATGGTTCCACATTGATAGATGAAATAGACCAATACCAGTCAGGCAGATGGGTGTCGGCTCCAGAAGCAGCTTGGAGGCTTTACAGGTTCTCTATGAGTGAGATAAAACCTGCTGTTATACATTTACAACTGCATTTAGAGAATCATCAACCATTGACTTTTAAAAGGAAGGATAGGTTGAACAATGTGCTGAAGAATCCAGTTCAAAGAAAAACCATGCTTACTGAATTCTTTTTTATGAATAGGACTGATGAGTTGGCCCAAAGCTTGAACCTGACTTACTCTGAGTTTCCTGATCATTTTGTTTGGCTGCAAGACCAAAAGTCTTGGAAACATAGAGGCCTAGGTGATTCAGTAGGCCGCATAGTTGCTGCTCATTCAAGTGAAGGTGAAAGGTATTACTTGAGGATACTTTTGTCAAAAGTTCGTTGTCCTAAGTCCTTCAGTGATTTGAAAATGTGTAACGGCCATCAAGTCGCCACTTTTAGGGAAGCGGCCCTATTACGTGGTTATTTGGTAGATGATAATAGTCAACAATTATGTTTACATGAGGCCTCTGCTTTCCACTTGCCCTATGAACTTAGGAGACTTTTTGCCACTCTTCTGGTTTATACATGTCCCAACAACCCTCGAGATCTGTGGTTAGCTTATGAGGAACATATGGTGGAAGACCTGTTTAACCAGATGACACGTAGAGAAGCTACGAAACAGGCGTTATTGCAGGTAAATGGATTTTTGCAGTCCATGGGCAAAAGCATTCATGAATTTGATCTTGTGTCACAAGATTACTCATATGCTGACCTCCAAGATCAGACAAGAGAAATTAAAGCTGAACAAGGTATTGTAGTCTCTCAGGAAGATCTTGATGCAATATTAAAACTCAACGAAAGACAAAAAATTGCATTTGATGTAATAATACAGAGAATTTATTCAAATGAAAGTGGCGCTTTCTTTGTTGATGGCCCTGGTGGTACGGGGAAAACTTATTTGTATAGGGCTTTGTTAGCAAAGATAAGATCAGAAGCGCATATCGCGCTAGCAACGGCCACTTCAGGCATAGCAGCGTCGATACTCCCTGGGGGTAGAACGGCTCATTCAAGATTCAAAATACCGCTTGACTTGACACATGGATCAACGTGTAGAGTTAGCAAACAAAGTTCTTTGGCAACTCTTATTAAAGACTCTAAGCTAATCATATGGGATGAGGCCCCTATGGCCAAAAGGACTGCTATTGAGGCTTTAAATGATCTTCTGCAAGATCTTATGGACTCGAAGGAAATTTTTGGGGGTAAAGTTGTTGTTCTTGGTGGAGATTTTAGACAAACTCTTCCCGTAGTGCGCACAGGTACCAAAGCGGAAACTATAGCTGAATGTCTGACCAACTCTACATTATGGCCATCACTTCACATATTACGCCTGGAAGAAAACATGAGAGCTTTGTTAGATCCTTCTTTCAGTAAATTTCTTCTCAAAATTGGCGATGGAACAGAAACAACACATGACGATGACCTAATCAACATTCCCGCCTCCATGCTCATTGACAAAAACTCAGCAGATGACTCGTTAGATGCCCTCATTGATGCTGTCTATCCAAACATTCAGTCGTTCACTAACCCACGTGCTTTAAATCGTGCCATATTGACAACAAAAAATATATTTGTTGATGAGATTAACGACCTTTTGATACAAAAATTTCCAGGTGAGCCAACAGAATATACCAGTTTTGATGAAACTTTAGATCTAAATGACCAAACTCAGTACGAGGACTACTTGCATTCACTTACACCAGATGGTATGCCACCTCATAGACTTCTCTTGAAGCCAAACTCGCCTATCATCTTGTTAAGAAACTTGAATCCTACTGAAGGCTTATGCAACGGGACTAGATTAATATGCAGAGATTTGAAAAGAAATGTCATACATGCTGAGATTGCTTTTGGGGACTTTGCTGGCAAACAAGTTTTTATACATAGAATACCTATGCAGCCTCCAACTGATACGGTTCCTTTCAAACGGATTCAGTTCCCAATCAGGTTATGCTTTGCAATGACTATTAACAAAGCACAAGGTCAAACACTTGACTTTGTTGGCGTGTACCTAAAAGAACCCGTTTTTTCTCATGGGCAACTTTATGTTGCGCTCTCACGTGCATCGACAACAGAACATGCAAAAGTGCTGATTAGACCACCTCCTTTTGATGTTCCTAACTTGGGAGAAACGAAGAACATTGTTTATAGAGAAGTTCTGCAAATCTCTGAGTATATCGATAAGTATATATCCGCCATGCATATTTCCTTTGTTGTATATCATATTCTGGTACCATTAGAACATTTATCTAATATGTCTATTCTCAATTGAAGCTAAAGTGTCCAGGCGCATCTCGAATAGTGCTGTTAAATGGTGGGCATTACTTATTTGGCTTTTGGAAATTGACCATTTGCATTGGTGTTGCTTCTTTAAGAAATGTAAGTGATATCATTGCATAACAATTTATGGTCATATGGTCTATCTTTCATTCATTCGCTTTGTTTGTGATGTAGCTTTTGGGGCACCCCATGGGCGTGGCTCACTTCACTTCAAAAATGTTGCTGCAAAAGTCAGGAAAGGTTATTCTGGTGTTAAAGTCTTATGTGTAAACCAAGCTAACTTCATCCAAAGCGCTGGTCACTCTTGAGTGTCATGGTCCTTGGCAATAGCATAGTCAACGGCATTTCTTTTCTAGTGGTCTACATGTAACTCTTCCAAAACAAAACTGCGGGCATACTGTTGCATCTTCAAGAAAGTAAACTGTTATTTTCTTTCAATGTAAGCAACATGTGATTAAAGATCCTATTGTGTTAAACTGTGAATGTATTTGCGTTTCTGGTATTTTTCAGTTGACAAAATGTGTTCCATCTTTTCTGGTTGTTTGAAGATCCAATTGTGTTAAACTTTAAATGTATTTGTGTTTCTGGTATTTTTCAGTTGACAAAATGTATTTTCAGTTGTGTTAAACTATAGGTGACATTCAACCTGTTCGGCTCATTTAACTGTTTTCTTCTATCATCAACATTATATTTCTAGTTCATCCTATTTTCTAACAGGAAAGACATAACTCGAAGTACATTAATGAAATTTGTAGCAATTATGAGTCGAATTAGGAATATTCTGTCCTCTCTTTATCCATATATGAGTTGTTAATGCGTTGGACTACTTCGTGACATGAATACACGAGCTTATCAAGTTGACACTTTAAACTGAATTGCTGGATTGCTGGTGTGTCGGGCATATGTTTTATACACAGAATGGATCACTGGAACGCTCACCCAAATTCCGCTCAAGCAATCCCTTGGTCATTAGGACCTGCAAGCTTGGTTCTCTTCCTTACAGTCCATTTTCTGGAGGACTATATGCACCATGAATCTGGGTTGGGTTTCATTTTATTTGTTAATAGATAAAACATACAATACGTTTTATTTAAACTTAGGACAGGAGGAGAGTTATTTTAGATCAAAGATGTGGTCCCCTTTAAAAAATTATCAGCTACCAAGAAACATGGAACCACATATTAATATGAACTATTTAAGTGCCTCATGTTACACCACCCGTTTGGAATTTAGAACGGGGTCTGTACTAAAATGAAAATTAGTTCTATTGCTTTCTTTTATCATTGTCACTATAAATTTTAAGCTATAAGTATTGGATATTTGAAATAACTATTTTTCATTATACTTAGCTGGGCAACGAGTTGTGCCACTACCCCTTTTTGAATAGTAAACACGATCCTAGAATACACAATGTTTTGAGCCTTACGGGACGAGGAATTACTATTAACCACTTTTTAAGCCCGTTTAGAAGTCGCACATCGTCGAGGGCAAGAACAGAATATACATTTAAGGTAAATCTATTTCATGTATAGCAAGATATACAGAATATACATTTAAGGTTTACAGGCTAATGTATTACTTGTCACTGACTACAGTTTGATGCCAAGGTAACTGTTGTCTGATAAAAAAAAATACTCCTACAACTGGGGTATGTGCAAATATAATATGAAAGTAATGAGAAAATGTTATGTATTACACTTCGGTTGAGCACGAATCTTCAATATATTGCATCCTTGTATCAACTCGTGGCCTTAGCATCCACTTGAAGTTGTTTACGTGATAATTACAACACAATTCGTCTGATCCATGTCACACCTGTCAAACACAAAGAAAGTAAGAATCCAACATCTTAATAAGATTGCTGTGGAAAAGTTTAGCAAGAGACTGACCTCATGTGTGTTCTGTGTTGCCGTCGAGTATTGACACAGGTGGTCAAGCATGTGGTTTATGGTGGGTAACAGAGTGCCCTTGAATATTTTAATTTCTTTCATAGCGAACTATGATTTACAGGGTTCGTCTCATATACCTCAGGGCAGACCTTAATGTGGCCCTGGCTTTTCCATCAGGAGTGCACCCAGATTGTACCATTTCCTCATAAACATGTGGAACCTGAAATTTTTCACAATTTAGGTTATATGCTTTTCAGCAATGACTCAAAAAAAAGGGAAAGAGTCAAATTTCACAAAACTCTTCAAGGTTTATATTTTAAATCGAGCGAACTTGTTGACTTTGTTCAATTACACACTATCTTAGGTAGCAAGTTTAGATTACTCGGGAATAAGTTTGAAATCTATTTTGGCCAAACATTCCAAAATCATCTTGTGGATAGACCCCCCTTCTGCATGCCTGAAACTATTCCAAAATATAATTATCTATTCTTAGGTTTATATTTCACTTTTTATGCTTCTGTAATTTAGCAACAAAAAAAAATCTAGATTTTATGACCATCCTTTGTGTTTTATGATAGTTGTACATAAAAGAAGCTGCAGATTCTTACCTCACTGAACTTCTCCACACGAATTAAAGCTTTCATAAGAGTAGTGTATGTGACTATATCCGGTTTCACGCCCTGTTATTAACACAGTAACAATGAAATTAGCTTAGGCGCAACTTGGGAGATACAATGATCAAGATATGGAAAAGTTGAAGAATACTTGCATTTTCTTTCATGTATTGTAAAACTGCAAAGGCTTCAACGTCTCTTCTATCCTCACTAAATGCATTGATTAACGCATTGAGAGCTAAATTACTAGGCTTCAGACCATCACTTGTCATCATCCGAAATGTATTAGCGGCTTGATTCGATAGACCCTATTCAAAAATTAAAAATATAAGAGTTAGAGAAGCTTAAAATGTTACGAAAGCGTCAGACTGGTTATCGAGAATGTTAATGTTGTCGTTCTTAACCTGATCATCTTAGCCATTTACAATAACACGAAAAACATTCATATTTATCCACAACAAAATGTTACAATTTTGACTTTGCATGGCAAAGAGGAGGTTGCATATCAATATGGGTAATTAAAAGCACACGCCTAGGCTCATGGCCCACCAGACTCAAACCATGAGTCTGTGTACATGTTTGGGAGGCACATTAAGAGTCTCACCCAGGCGTGACTTGGTTTAAAGGCTTAGGTGTGCCTGGTAAATATTTCGGCAATTACCTCTTTTTGTTGTCAACTAAATTTGGATATTTGGATCCTATTAGTCTTTTAGAACCTAAATATTATGCTTTAAAGGAAAAAACACTAGAAACTATGTCTTCCACTAATCTCAGCTCCTCAATGAGACATCCCTCGCAATTTGTTAATACCCTACTTTCAAGCCTTCTGACTCTTATGGGTAAGAAGAATCAATTCAATAATGATTAGGAGTTTAATGACCTTAATTTATGACTTGATGTTTTCTAGTCTACCTGCTTTTTTACTTTCTTTAGCTATGCATGACACATCGGCATATAGAAATGAACTATGTTCAATATTTCGAGTATAAGAATTTAGCTATCTTAAATATTTACATATGGTACTTAATTATGGTTAATATTTCAAGTGCTATACTAGTTGTTTACTTGTATATATTTACTCTTGCAATTATTTGATATAATGTGCCTAGCAAAGAAGTACACTAGGCCTAGGGACCCTTTCCGTCTTGAGCCTTAAATAACACTGAGTATGAGGCAAACTGGAAGCAATTTCTTTTGTTCACTTTTTCTAATAAAGCATGTATTAGTATCGTGTTAAGTACCAACAGAAAAATATACGGTTTTACGATAATAACAAACTATTTCCAAATACAACTTACATGCAGTTAAATACAGTTAGGATGGTTCTTAGCTTGTTCGACCCATTTGACCCGTTTACATTTCAGTCAAGTCTTTTAGCTTAACCAATTTGGAACTGCTTAGCATAAACTCGCCGGTTTGTTTTAAATGGGCCAAAATTACCTTTTCTAGTTTTAACTCCTCGACTGAAACATGTCTTCTAAGCTCAGAGAACGTCTATAAATGTACTCTTTGAATGCCTAGGGCACTAGTCAAAAATGATTAATTTTCCTCTCAACGACCTAGTTTTTTTAACGTCTATAAATGTACGCTACTGCATTATTTCCCAAACTATAGGAAGAATCTGGTGGGAGCTTTAATCCCCTTATCAACTAAAAGAAGGCACAAGACAAAAAACAAAATCCAATGTATCCATAAAAAGATATATAAATAGCAAGGTGGCGAGCATACCTTTTGTGCATATGCGTTGATCAAGGCATTATACATGGTCGTCGACGGCCTCATACCAGCAGACTTCATCACTTCCAAGCACTCGATTGCTTCAGTGTACCTCCCCGACTTCCCATATACATCAATCAATGTAGTATAAGTAACAACATTAGGCAACAGACCTTCACTCTGCATCTTCCCCAACAAGCTCTTAACTTCATTCCACTTCCCTTGCAACCCATACGAATTAATCATTATATTATACGTCGTCGTACAAGGCGAACATCCGCTTTGCTTCATTTCATCAAACAGCTCCTCCGCTCTTTTATAATCCCCCGACTTGAAATAACAATCTATAAGCGTATTCCAAGTAACTGTATCCGGCTCAATCCCTTCCCCTTTCATCTTCTCTAACGTAGCCATTACATGATCAAGTATATTATACTTCCCAAACGTATCAATCATCACATTATAAAATTGTATATCCGGCTTCACCCCACATTTCTGCATCTCTTTCAACACTTTAAAACTTTTTTGCCACTCACCCCTATCTCGATAACTAGCTAAAATCCTACTAAAAACAAACGAACTCGGCTTCACACCTCTAACCTCCATCTCTTTCAAAACAATCCTCGCACTTTCCCACCTCCCGTTATTCCCATACGCATCAATTAAAAGACTATACGTATGTTCATCCGGCATAACCCCATTCCGTTCCATCTCACTCACAACCATTTCCGCGTCTTTCAAACTCCCATTCTTAACATACCCTTTCAAAACCGCGTTATACGCTCTAGTCCTAGGCACAACTAGTCCTCCTCCACTTCCACCTTCCTTAATCTCTTCAAATATCGCTTCGGCCTCATCCGCCCGTCCTACATTACCCAACTCCAAAATCAACGAAACCACCGTACTCGTTCGCGGGTTCATCCCTTTCCCTTGAATCTCACCTAAAAACGACATAGCCCGGTCCAAATCACCCGATTTCGCAAACCCCAAAACTAAATCATTCAACAATTGTCCATCTAATTCAATACCATCATATATCATTTCATTATATAATTTTTCCAACAAAACACAATCAATTTTATTACTTCTAACTAATGACTGAATAATTAAACTATAATTAACAAAATCACTACAATATCCTTCTTGTTTCATCTTATTCATTAAATTAATAGCTTTTTCCAAATCATTGTTACGCGCACACGCGCCAATAAGAGCATTATAAATAATAGGAGTTAATTCTTGGTTTTGTGAAAGCAAAAAAGCTTCATACAGTTTTTCCGCGCGTCCGAGCGCGTGAATAAGAATTGAGTACAGTAATTCATACTTGTAACATAAATTATGCTTCTGAAGCCACGTGACAAGCGCGTGAGCAGTTTCGAATGAAGTTGACGAGGTGGGTGCTGTCAAGGTTTTAAGAAGCGAGTGCCAAAGTGGAGCAGGGACAACTCGGTATGACTCAGCGAGTCGTAACTCGGTCTGGGCAAGTGAGGCTGGTGGGTCTGGTGAGTCAGGAGAGTTGGGTGAGTTGGTGGTGGCTAGGAAGGCGAGTAATGGGGTGAAATCGTATTGGCGGTGAGGGAAGTGTTGTGAAACGACGTCGGATTGAGTGAGGGTGTCGTTTTCGGAGAAGAAAGGGGAAGAAGGGGAACGGAGGGAAGAGTGGGTGATGACGTGGCTTGGAGAGAGTGGTGGTTGGTGGTGGTGGTTAAGGAAGGATTTGGTGGTGGTGGAGGAGATGGTGGTGGATAAGGATGGAGGGAGAAGGAGAGTGTTCATTTTTTGTGTGTACTGGGTGGTTTGAAAAACAAAGTGGTGTTTCTACTTTCTATACAAGTGTTTGTGAGATTTGTATATATAGGTCCTTCATCTTATCAAATTTATAAATATAACAGTTTTTAATTTTTATAATGTTATGGGCATATTTGTTAAACTTTTAAATGCTTATGAGTCGAGTCAATTAACGAGACAACTTGTTGGGTGATTCTTTTTCTCTTGAATCTTATGAGTCGCAGTGTAAATTTGGAAGGAGTCAATACGATTCGCAAGCTTATGATTATTGTAGTTGGATAATATGATTATATATATAATACATACTAGTTTTAAACCCGTGTAGAAACACGGTCAATTGCTAAATATTGATATAAAATTTTGTTGACGTTAAGTATATATCTAACGACGTAAAAATAAGATTTCATTAGTTACATGTATTGGTTATAACTTAGTTCTCTGATAAGATTTCTTATAACTTAAAATGTAACAAAAAAAAAATCAGATTCTAAAAGTTTAACAACTTTAACCTAATCCTAAATCCTAAACATATATAGTAAATAGATGTAGACCCGTGTAGAAACACGAAAAATACGTAGACCTTATATAAATTTGTGTTGACAATTCAAATTGAATAGTGATACGTATAAAACCAATTTTCTCAATTATATTTGAGTTTACGTTACAGGTTATATTAATCATTAAATTTGATAAACATAGATATATTTTATGTATTTTTTGTAATTCCATTTGGTAAGTTTAAGTTTTTGAAAGTTTGAGTTGTTAAGAATAAATTGTATTAAGGTATCACCAATGAGTTGTGAAAAGGAAATCACCCAAAACAATTTGTAATATAATATATACTAATTTGTAATATAATATTATACTAATTTTAGACACTTTTTGTATTGGACTGATCACCAAAGTCACCAACCATAACAATTCTGTATGGTTTAATCTAAGAAAATATTAACATGTTTTTGACATAAGTATTATTAGATGATCAATTATAAATTTTGATGTCATCTGAAAAGGTATTTGTACATGATAGCAACATTTGAATACTCGAGAGCATGTTTCTAACTTGATTACATATATAAACATTTCATATTTAACCAAAATATGTTACACAGTTGGTTAAGTAGAAAAATTGCCTAAAACTTTCAAATTCTAACTTTATAACAAAATATTTTTCACTCACCACAAAATTTAATGGCAACATCCAACTATTTCCCATTACAGTATGAAGCTAAAGTCTAGATGACAACCCAGTCTAGACGATCAACTTATTTTGGAAGACATTGAACCAATTCCATATGAATATAAGCCTGCACATAAAAAGATGCACAAAAAACATATACAAGTATAAACCAACAGAAATATGAATCAAAGCCTGTAACTTTTGAACTATTTAGAGAGGAAATGAAAGAGAAAGGTATAAAAGAAGCTTAGCTCAAAGTGTATAGAAGAAGCTATTACAAATTCTTAAAATACAAAAATATCCAAGAGTATGAAAGAGAAGTGTATAAAAGAAGCTTCACTCAAAAGAAATAGAATAATTTGATCAGTTAAACAATTAAACTTCTATAATCTATATAGATTTAAACCCGTGTGAAAACACAAAAGAGCCCAAATAGGATGCACAACCAACTTGACAATCAACAGTTTTACCAAAGAAAAGAAACATATATAGACTTCATTTTCAAATAACAGGAAAGAAGAGGTATCTCCATCTTTGTCAACAAATATACTGCATCTAAAGCCGATAAAACAAATCCCTAGCACCTGGATTGATGTAACCTTCCTTTACTCCATTGTCAAATAATACAAGCAAATTGTTGTAATACATTCTATTATTAGGAGTCCAACCTGGAAGCATAAATTAAAAGACTATCGAAGCAAAATCCCATGCCCAAGGAAATTAAACATTAAATAATCTCTCCTCAAGTAGCTCAAACAATAAAAAAAAAACAACTCACGGGTGTTTTCATAACTTCCGAGTTGCTATGTATGGACTGCTTTTCAAAGGAAACCATCAAAGCTTTGAAGACAAACATTATTATCTGAGCCTAAATTTGCCTGGGGCTAAAATCTTATAGGCCTAACTAAATACCTAAAAGTTAATGCAACAACTGATGAGATAGGTAAATTAAAATATATAAGTGGTAACTTATTTAGTAAAATGAAAGTGAGGAAAAAAGTGTTGATCACGCAAACCTTTTCCTTTTGACTAGAAGTAACCTTAACCGATTCATTTTGATAACCCGAATGGGTTGCTCAATTAGCTGTCTCTATTTTTCATATATAGTCTTTACTTAACTCTACTCCTTAAAAATGAATCTCGACCCAAATCAAGTTGTTCTTAAGCAAACGGGTCAAATGTATATTACTAAGACGAAGTTCATAAATGGTCCAAATAAGGAGAAAGAACTTACTCCATGGTCATTGTTGTTAGTACATTTTTGGCATCCAACAGAATTCACCCAAAGAAGGTCACTCTTTGTATCAAGTTGCACGTGATAATCCTTTGGTGGAGTTCCAATCGGAATGTTGGTGAAATACAACCTATATGGAAAATCATGTAATAAAGAATATAAAAATCACGCTGCCTAATGATCAGGCAAGTGATTAGAAACCGCATTAGGTATATAACAATAACATACTACATTAAATATTCTCCCATGATCTTAGATCAGCCCACAACTTCTTCATCTCTTGTAAATGTTCATAACAAAAATCATTTCAACCGCGATTGTTGAATCAGTTGTTATTCAATTGATAAAACACAATGTTTTATTATTGAAAATAGCCAAATAAACGACTCAAACAACTTTTGCCCAACTCCATTTTTAATGAAGAATCAAGAAATTAAGTTGGCTACATGCTAACTAATACTAAATTGACCAACTATAAGTGATGGTGTACCCGTGCTACGCCACGAAAGACCTACCAAACGGAGAAGTGCTAACCTGCAGCGTCACGAAAGGACCT
>JANDBE010000015.1:3222287-3236068 GCA_024320915.1 Erigeron philadelphicus
ATCTCTAAATTAGACGAAATTATAATAATGATCGAGTTTAAGACTAACCCGTTGCTAATAAATTACGAGTTGTCACATGATGGGTGTCCATAACCGTTCGCGTCTTGGACAGTCAAGGACGCCCGCCCAAGGCTACTATAAGCACCACCTTTAGCACCCAATCCAAACCCTCAAAACACCACCAAGACCCCATCCCCAAACCAAACCATACCAAAACCAAACGTAACTATGTTAATATCATTATCATTCCACACCCGTTCCATTCTCCCCAAAATAACAAACTCACACTCGTTATCCTCATCATCGCTTATTTTAACAACACGACGACGTCATAAATTAACTCCACACCTTACTTCTTCTATTTCTTATTCTTATAATAATAAAATCAAATACGTTTCCTCCTGCTGTTTATATACTCCCCGTAATTTCCGCTTGTTTTCATCGGCAATGGGATCTTTATCACTCTCAGATGAGCCTCTCAACTATCCGACTTTCCGCCGTGATGAATCCGTTGTTGATACTTACCACGGCGTTCCTGTTCCCGATCCTTATCGTTGGTATATCTATATCTATATATGTATCTATAGGTTGATTTTGTATTAGGTACTGTGAATTATTTGTAGCTTAGAAAATATGTGCTATCTTACTTAGAATATATACATATAGACATGGATATAGGGTACAGATATAAAATTATAAATTTGGAATATTGAATATATATGTAGTTATAGGTGCAGATATAAATACAAGGACTATTAGCTTGGAAATGTATCTAACTTCTAACTATCCCGAATAAACGTCAACGTTCGTCCCCCTGTAAAAAACTATAAACGTCTATGGTAGGGTATCGTAAAAACTCTCATGCGCATATCAGCTCATTAGAGCTTTTTCATAGGTCAAATCCTAACTTAGAAGTATCTAAAAGTGGATAGCCGGTCAAGCTTTTTTGGCGTATTTAGATACCTTTCCAAGCCAATAGCCCCAAATATGACGACTTTGCTAATTATAGCCCTTGGGGTTATAGTTAAGCAGAAGTAAAATGTTGTACATGGCGCCATGGCGGTTGAAGTTTATGTACAACAATTTATTGTGTATTATTCTTTGCACTTAGGACTACGAATAGCAAAATTCGTAAATATAAATATGGAATATAGATATAGATATAGCATGAAAGGTTCACACCACAATAAATAGGTCGATAATCGCGAGAAGTACAGGACTATGTGTTAGTTTACATTCTGAGTTAGTACATCTACATATGATTATTCATGGAGATTCAAATGAGAACCTAAATATAAAGTCAAAAACTGATTATCTTTTACACTCGCATATGATATTATGATTTTATTTGTCCATGTGAATATCTTACGTTTGTCTGGACCATTCATGTGTGAACATCAAGTTGAACTTCTACTACCAATATTAACATGTGAATGGACTCATCACATGTGACTTTGTAGTTCTCATTTGAACCTTCCTCTAGTTTAGTAAGAGCAAATTTGATATGGATATTGTTGCAAACTTAACATTATGAACATTTTCTAATTTCAGTACTTTCTATGACCAAGGTTTTTTTTTTTTAAACTTTTTATTACCATGTAAAGTCGACACCACTGCTACTATTCAATTATCACACACGCTGACAACACACTAGCCACCTGAGATGCATGGTAAAGTCAATGTTAATCAGAGTGATCTTTTAAAGTTAGATGTTTTTTTCCTACTCAAAATGTATTTAGCTTATAAGTATCGAAACTATTTTAGATTTTCCGTATATATGAAGGAAAGGTTTAAAATTCAAAACAATCTTGAAGCTGCTTAAAGAAACATTTACTTTCCAAAGGATTAAAGTCGGTGCATGAAATCTCTTTTTGGGCTCAATGTTAATTTTTAGGCTTGAAGATCCTGATGCGGAAGAGGTGAAAGAATTTGTGAAAAAACAAGTGGATTTGACTGAATCCGTACTTAAGAAGTGTGAAACAAGGGGAAAACTTCATGAAAAGCTTACTAAGTTCTATGACTACCCTAAGTATGGTGCACCATTTAGAGAAGCTGATAAATACTTTTACTTTTATAATTCTGGGCTTCAACCACAGAAAGTCCTCTACATGCAGGTATCATACTGGAACACTCAAATTAGCTATCTTTTTGCATCTAGTTCTAGTTAGGGGAAAAAGTGAATGGTTTTTGCTTTCATTTGAGCATAAGGTGATAAGTAAAACTGGTTTAATGCTTAATCTATCATTTAATGTAGTATTACAATTTCTACAGAGATTGGCAGTAAAATTTCTAACATTTCTAGAGAAGGGGAAAAAGTTCATCTTGAACTGACATTGAGTTACCTGGTTGTCAGAGAACCTTAGAATTTTGGTGGTAGTAACAAAATTTATCATGCTCACGGATAGTTTTTTCTTCATGAAAATATATGTCTAGCAATAGTTAATACTCTTTTTTATACACGAGGTACTGTCCTTTTGGTCCATTTTACATCTCTATTTGTTGAACCATGAGCTGCCTTTTTGACAGGAAGACAGAAACACACCTTAAACTTAAAAGCCATATAGATATTTTTCTGTTTTTTTCTCTTAAAATGTTTTTGCTTTGGAATGAAGCAGTGATTCTTTAGTTTTTTTAGTGGTGAATACAAGTGACATTTAGTATCCAGGGATTATTTACTTTGGGACGTCTATGTTTTTTGGTTTTGTAGGATAGTTTGGATGGAGAGGCAGAGGTCTTGCTTGATCCAAATGGACTAAGTGATGATGGAACGATATCTTTGAATACGTATGCTGTTAGTGAGGATGCGAAGTACTTGGCTTATGCTCTCAGTTCGAGTGGAAGTGATTGGGTCACCGTCAAAGTAATGCAGATCGAAGACAAAAAAGTTTTGCCTGATACATTGTCATGGGTGAGTAATTCATTTGGTTACTTCCCTTTTGGAATTTAGTTTCATAATGAAATGAACCAGACCTACAAAGAGGAGAATGGCCCATACTCCCCATAGAATTATAGAAATAATTACCACCGTTCATTCATAATGCATCTGTTTTGTAACAGGTCAAATTTTCGGGTATTAGTTGGACAAATGATAGCAAGGGTTTCTTTTACAGTCGCTACCCAGCTCCAAAGTAAGTTAAAATGACATCTTATATTGTTTCTAACTTAATATGCTAGTTGTCCTCTCACATTTTCTAGAAATCTATGGCTCCAGCATATGTAACATATTGGCTGATGCATGTGATTTTTAGGGAAGGTGAAAATTTGGATGCTGGGACAGAGACAAATGTGAACCTTGATCATCAACTTTACTATCATTACTTAGGTACAGATCAATCTGAGGATATCTTGTGTTGGGAAAATCCTGATAATCCACAGCACACACTTGGAGCATCTGTGACAGAAGATGGGAAGGTAACAATTTGTGAAATACAATTTTGAGGATCACAAGTTACTGCTCTAACTATAATGTCTTTTCTTGTGCAGTTTGTTCTTCTTTATATCAATGAGGACTGTGATCCTGTCAACAAACTTTATTACTGTGACCTATCTACTCTGCCTAGTGGGATTAAGGGGTGCAAAGAAAAGAAATGCCTTCCTTTTATTAAACTTATTGACAATTTTGAAGCGATGTATCGAGCAATTGCAAATGATGACACTGTTTTCACTTTTCTGACAAATAAAGATGCTCCAAAGTACAAGTTAGTTCGAGTAGATCTTAAGGAGCCAAGCATATGGACTGAGGTCATTCCACAAGCTGAGAATGATGTTCTTGATGACGCTGTTGCTGTTAATGGCAACCAACTTATTGTGAGTTATATGAGTAATTGCAAGCACATACTACAGATGAGGGATTTACAAAGTGGGTCCCTTTTGCATAAATTGCCCATCAGCATCGGTAGTGTGGATGATGTTAGTGCCCGGCGGAAAGATAGCTTATTTTTTATTGCCTTCACAAGCTTCCTTACTCCTGGCACAATATACCAGTGCAACTTAGAAAGGGGGGTTCCAGATTTGAAGATTTTTCGTGAAATTGTTGTTCCTGGATTTGATCCAACTGAATTTCAAGTCAGCCAGGTATGTGTTTTTAAATCTTTTGATGTTTCGCACAAGCATTTGCCTATGTTTGATTGTCATTTCTAGTCATTCGAGTAAAAGGATAAACTTTGGGTAGACGTGACAAAATAGGTGGGATGGTGTCAGATATATTGGACAATGTATATATTTTAAATAAATAACATCTAGTTTCTTACGTTAAATGCTTTAGGAATTTTATGCTGTGAAGATACACTTTTGGAAACTTTACTCATTCAATGATTTAACTCTTTGGTAACCTTTTTGAGTTTAGCTGTTTAACCTGTTATAGATGAAAGATTTCCCCAAGTCGAACCTTTCATAATATTTGTGTCAAGATTTCCATTTGACCACCTCTAGCTCAGGGTATCTAGAAATTTGGGCTTTTTGATTTGTTATATGTGCCTTTCTTAGTGATATATGCGTTAGATATTGAGATGGTCAACACTGATCTCCGTAGATTAGGCTATCTAAGTATCTAATAATCTCAGGATTATGTAATTGGCGATTGCTTTTTAGTAGATTTAGTATTACTACAGAAGTATTTAGTTTATTAATTCATTTTTCTTGTTCAGGTGTTTGTGCCCAGTAAAGATGGTAGTACCCAGATACCAATGTTCGTTGTGGCTAGAAAGGATATAGTTTTGGATAGATCACATCCATGTTTATTATACGGATATGGTGGATTTAATATTAGTCTGACACCATATTTTAGTGTGAGTCGTGTTGTACTGATGAGGCATTTAGGTGTAGTCTTTTGCATTGCTAACATCCGTGGTGGTGGGGAATATGGAGAAGAATGGCATAAAGATGGTTCTCTTGCAAAGAAGCAGAACTGTTTTGATGACTTCATTTCTAGTGCTGAATATCTTGTATCTTCGGGTTATACCCAGCCTAAAAAGTTAGCAATCGAAGGTGGAAGCAATGGTGGGCTCCTTGTCGGGGCTTGCATTAATCAGGTATTGGTTTTACTTTCATGCAAGTGCTCACATATCTAGAGAACTAGTTCTTTATATGAATATACAATGAAATTTGAATTGGTTTAATTACAGAGGCCTGATCTGTTTGGTTGCGCACTTGCTCACGTTGGTGTTATGGACATGCTTAGGTTTCACAAGTTTACGATTGGTAAGGCTGTGTTTCTTGATTCCACTTAGGGTAATTTGTATTAAGAATATAGTTTGGTGAACTAATTTTGCTATTGATAATCTGGTTAGTTAGCGACGACCAGGTAATCAGTTTTAGCAAGTCAGTTTCATACTGATTGCAAAATGATCATCGAATGATAAAATTTGTCCTCTCAATCTTTCTTGATACCCTAATGAGAGAGAATTTTAAAATGCACATCCAATTAGCACTTTTAAAATGCACATCAAAAAACCTGGTTAGTTATAGCCACACTTGCGTTATTTCCTTCTTTGATGGGGATTGTTCCTCTTGCCAGGTCATGCATGG
This sequence comes from Erigeron philadelphicus, assembly GCA_024320915.1. Lineage (NCBI taxonomy): Eukaryota > Viridiplantae > Streptophyta > Magnoliopsida > Asterales > Asteraceae > Erigeron > Erigeron philadelphicus. The sequence continues at coordinate 3,227,814 of JANDBE010000015.1, forward strand.
ACATCTGACTATGGATGTTCAGATAAGGAAGAAGACTTCCAGTGGTTAATCAAGTGAGCAATATTTACCTTATTGGACTATTCAAATGCAGATTTCTTACATTATTGTACAATCTTCGCATGTCTACTTCAAATTGGAAGTTAAAATTTGGTTATATCAGGTATTCGCCACTGCATAATGTCAGGAGACCATGGGAGCAGTCCACTGATAACTCTTGCCAATATCCTCCTACCTTGTTATTGACTGCCGATCATGATGACAGGGTTGTGCCCTTGCATACTTTAAAACTATTGGCGGTATGTATTACATTAACTAACCCACTTGATTTCACATTTACAATCATCTGAAATAGATCAGGATAGTGCTCACAATCATGGTTGTTTCCTATACAATACTGTCTTATTCGTCATTTATTTCTTTCCGATTTTTTAACTTCATATAATTTTTTGATTTTGTTAATTACATAAATAGGATTATCAGCTTTGTCTAATCTCTGTTTTATATAAAAAGTTTCATTTTAGCCTAGAAAAAAACCACTAGCCTTTCAAATGTTCTTGAGTTGAGGTAGTTACTTTTCAAAATAATTGCTTCATGTTAATCCGACCAGGTTACCGGGTCAAAATGATTACATGGAACCTGAAATGTTTGTTGAGTTTTTTCTGATATCCTGGATATCTTATGCGACTTCGGTTGGTGGTCAAAATATCATTTCATCCTTTTAACTTATTCAAAAATGTAAATGGAGGTTTTTTTCTGTTTTTCAATTGTATCGGAAGGAATACACGACTTGAATTTGTTTATGCGTAATATGTTGGGAAACAGTTAGTATTGACAACTCTGGTTATCATTGAGATCTTGGATTCCTTATTATGTTGACATATGTTTGAATTTTGATAGTTGTCTCTTTATATATTCTTTTAGACCATGCAATATATACTGTGCACGAGCTTGGAGAATAGCCCACAGACCAACCCGATTCTTGGTAGAATTGATGTAAAGGCTGGCCATGGAGCTGGACGTCCCACAAAGAAAGTGGTATGATTTAACCTTTGGTTTTTTTACTGTCTTAGTATATAAAGAAGAGAATTATGGGAAAGTTAATTATACTTAGGGATTACCTTCTGGTCTGATAAGTCAAGTCTTATCAGATATATGATGTATAGTGAAAGTTGTGTTTGTTTGACCTTCACCTATACTTTTTGCAGATTGATGAATGGGCGGATTCGTACAGCTTCATGGCTAAAGTGGTTGGTGCAACCTGGATCGATTAAATGACTCCGGTGCAGTATAAAAGGTATTATCAGCAGCACTATACAGTCAGTTGTAAATGCCAATTTAGTGCAACCAACATGTGCTGGTTGTCTCAGTGGAGTTTTTGATCCTATTTCTATATCCATTTCATCAACTAAAGCAACTGTTACTTTATATTTTATTTCTTTTACATGATCTTATCTATCGAATATCAAAAACTAGCAACGTTTATACAAAACTAGCAAGACATGAAAGATAGCCGTTTTTATCTGTTCATGACCCTTAATTTTAATTTTTTTATTTATGTATGACAGCAAAGTTCTTTCATCAAGTATTCGTTTAAAAGTTTCTAAATAAAATCAAGTTCGGTTCTAACCTGTAAAGTTTCCAAAATAACCAGGTTAAGGTTTGAGGACTAGAACCTGACCAGACTTTATGCTAATCTAACTTTATTAAATTTTATTGCAAAAAATCAGGTTGAGTTGAGCTTGTGTATGTTGAACATTAGCGGTTGCCTATATAAAACATGGTTTTTAGTGGACACTTATGACCTATTGAATATTAACCTATGTTTTGTTAAGATCAACCTCAATTTAGCTCATCTCGCTTAGTTGCAGACTTGCAGTCCTAGTTGTCCATATTGACTTGCATTCATTTGTGTTCTTAAATATTCTAAAAGTTAGAATTTCATCTGATGCATATCCAATTACATTGTACAAAACACTCTTATTAACTTCTGGGGAATTAATCTGAAGGTGGGTGTTTCTTGTTTAGTAAATTTATAGTACCAAATCTTTTTTTTTTAAATGGCATTTTAGTCTACATCAACTCCTGACTTACATGCATACCTGTAAAACTTTGGACTCTCGAAAAATCATCTTATCGGTCAAATACCTTACCAATGGACCACTAACCCCATTGCACAACTTATAGTACACAAATGATAGTTTGTAGATTTAGCATTAACATCGACATATAAATGTGCAAGCTGCAACGTAACATCCATGGCCAAATTTACTTGTAGATACAAGTCATAAAGTTACAATTTTGTTTATTACAATTATATAGGAAAAAGTACACTCATATATATATAAATATAGATGAAGAAAAAGAATTGTGACCTTGAGATGAGGTCATAAAACAGTTCTAACGATATACTAACTTTTCAGGTAGTGCTTACATAGCACCACAAGCATAAGTTACACAAACCGAAATAAATTTAATTATGCTAAGTGGAAACTCAAGTCTAAACTCGGCTCAAATTGGCCAATCTGGATATTTCACTCTATTTGGATTATAGAGGTCGTGTGTGGCGGCCAGCTGCCTTCCCGCATAGCCGTGCATTCTTTGGGATTGGGTATTCGTCTCTGATGGAGCCCGAGTTTGTGTATACACGTAGGTAAAATTGTTCCCCTAGGTATTGTCGTGCCCAGTATTCGGTCCTCACATTCCACATCCCCACGTTATCAAGTGCAACGTAAAGGGCGGACCATGACTTTGGGTAAACCTGCAGCATGCAAAAGCAATCTTAAATGATGTTCATGGTAGAATGGTCTATATATCTGATTTCAAATGTTAAAGAAGTTAATAATCTTGGAAGACCGTCGTCTTAGCCACAATACTGGATTGGCAAAACGGGTGGGTGAGGTGAAAGGAGGTAAATTTTGTCAATTTTTGAAAATAAAATGTTTTTTTTTTTAAGTTTTGTGTATTCAAAATACACGCCGCCGGTTTTCAATCGGTTGAAACATTAGAGTAAACCGTATAGCTTGAATCGATCCACTTGTAAGTAATGGGCCGAAGTTGTCACCTCTAAAAGCGAAAAGAAAAAGAAAAGTATTTGTTTCTAGGTACCTGGATTGTGCTTCGTGCAACCCCATCTCTAAGGTTATAACCATTCCTACTAGCTTGAGTCCATTGTCCTCCATCCATTCTGTATTTAACAAAAAAAACTACATTAAAGCACACCATAGATGACCTGTTTCAAACACAACTCATTTTTTTTCGTACCCGGCCCATCTCCCATTTGGCAATTTGACACGTGAGATTAAGAGCATAAATAACAATTTCTGCTTACCCGACAACAAAGAACTGGTAGCCATCAATGTGATAGCTAAGAACAATGTCGGAAGGATTTTCAAAGACAATCTCAACAAAAGTTCTGTAATCGGCCCCCATAACCGATGTATCTTGATAGAGGCCACCTCCAGTTGGTCTGTCAGATATGCTTCCAACGCGAAAAACTCCACCAATGTTAAAATAATCAGCAAGCTTGAGGGGTGTGTCAGCTGGGGTGAATGAGACACTGTTGAGTCCATATCGTTGCTTGCCATTAACTTGACCAGAAGAACTTTGGATAATGAAGGTTTTGCTAATGGGAATCATGCCATAGTGGTATGAACCTTGTGGATTTGGTCTAGGTCCGCTTGCTGTAAGATTGGTCCTGTAGTTGTTAAGATCTATTAATACCATTTTAAGCATATAATTTAGTTTTGTTGACCTCTTAACAAGTTAAAAGTCAAATAAGAGATGTATCATGATTAGATGTGGCAAACTTGTGTAATAAAATTGTTGTTATTTTGTATATCTGTACGTCAGTCACTAGTTATATTTAGAAAATTATAAGTATTAGACAAAAAGTGGTTCAGGTCAACCCAACCCGATTACCCGACCCACTGTGACCCGTTACCCAACCCTTCCAATTTGTTACCAGATACAGTTGAACATGGAAAGTCATGTCATATTTGGTGCATTAGCCATTAAGATTTGGAAAACTCCAAAATGGACTCATATCTTTCATTAGACAAACCAGTGGCTCATGATAAATGTGTCCGTCGACATATGGCCCAACCTCAAAAGGAATGGAAAAAGGACCCCAATACAGGGTCATAAGTAGAATTATGACAACTTTTGTCAAGAGAGTAAACTTGAACAAAATGCCCCGTATGTGGGGCGAGGCAAAGGACAATAAGTGCCCTATTAACTGTTCATGTCACATGGACCATCAGAATTTGAGTATATGGTTAGTTTTAGAAGTCACAAGGGTAACAGGTTAAAGATAAGTTTATGATTACACTAGCTAAAGTTATAGGACGGGTTAATACTCAACGCTTTGGTTCAGGTTGGGTTGACCTGCTAACACTAACTTTTATTTGACCCGTATGAACCATTTCATTTTTTGTGTCATCCTCTACCTTGACTTATTTGAACCATCTCATTCTTAGTAACAAGTTCTTTATGGACATAATATCTACTATAAATCGGCCTATTCATCATCAAATATATAAAAACAAACACGAGTACCGCCTATAGTGTGTATGTGTCCAGAAGTTCTTGCACAAAATATGAAGATCTAAAAATTTGAATGAGCATGAAGATAACAAAAATGGACCTTATGGAACGAGCCTGGTTAAGAGACCAGTCGACTTGAATGGTAGGTCCACCAGGGATTGGTCCTGAGACTTTGCCAGCAGAGTTGGAGTAATGAAGTACGCCGGTTGTTGTGAGAATAGGTGTGGTGAACCGGGAGGACACAACAATATAGTAATCTTGACCTGGTTGGTCAGCCGTAACCAGCACAGAATACGACTGTCCACAATGAACATCTAAAGACGAATATGTTTGTTGGACTGTATGTGTTCCTTCCACCTCTACTAATTTCATCTTGTGGTTTTGAATGCGGAAGTTGAGGGAGTTCTGCAATCCCACATTTGATATCCTTAGCCTGTAAGTTTTTCCTGTTTCCGAAGCAAAATCAAAACATTATTCGTTATATACATTTTATGTATACATATATACTTTGTTTTGCTATGATTTTTGATCAACTCACCTTGTTCAACAGTAAAAGAGGCACCATTTGGCCCGCGTCCATTGATGAGAATTCCGGCAGGGAAAGGAATCCTATGACCTGCATCTAGAACTCTTCTCAAGGTCTGCAACAATTAAAAATACCTTGTTACAAAAAGTCATGCAAAATTTGACACACTTAGAGTTCATTGATCATGACTATAAGAAATTCATATAAACTGTGCCGAGAAACTGTTGAAAGTCATATATACATATATGCTCATTCGAGCAAATATTGGCACTGATAGCACGTAAATGTAACTCGTTTCTTAACCAACTATTCAGAGATCCTACAAGTTCTTTTGTATTTCAATATGGTACGTTCGTTAAAGTCGCGATAACATGTCATTTAGATGGTATGCCAACACATTTTCACATATCGAACACTTTAGGAATATACAACGAATTTTGTTTTCTCATTATCATTGTAGCTCTTACAAAAATGAGTTCGTATCCAGTAAAGTTATACGTGATATGGGAAGACAGATTGAAACTTTAATGATCATATACGACAACAACAAACCATATTACATACTGCACTTTTGGGTAAAATACAACACAATCCCCTAAGTTCAATTCTAAATATTGATGTTTGAATAGGGGAGATGATCTGTACACCATCTGGTTTTGACCGTACACCATTAGATGTGCTTTAGAGTCTTGTATAGTACAATACTATATAGCATATTTGGTGGTGTACGGTCAAAACCGGGTGGTGCACGGATCACTTCCCTTTGAATATCTTTAAATAACTACTTCATTTGTCTCATTTTAATTGTCTTATTTTGACTGGTCAAGTTTTTTACTTCCGACTTTGACTGTAAATATATTAGTTCACGAAAGTTATATTAACGAAAATTACATTTAAAACTTAATCAATTCATATATGTTACATCAAATATTGTATAACATAAATAAAAATATTTATGGTCAAAATTGAAAGAAAAAAAACTCATATATCAAAAGAAGACACTTAATATAAGACGGAAAGAGTAATATTTACGATAAAAAATATTCTAAATAAGGAAATAATAAGAAAGAGAGTTGTAACCACCCGCAGATGTCAATAAAGGGAAAATGACAAAAATATCAAAAAGTGGGTCTGGGCTGGAGAGCTAAGTTTGCACATGGATCATATAGGGGTTCCTCTCACTCTCAATTATATGGGTCCAACTTATATACTCCGTATTTATTCTCATTAGTTTATACTTTATTGATAATAACTAATCCATGTGAAAAATATTACAAAAAGCAACTCGGATAAATGATAATTCCGCTCGCGGTTTCTAGTTGTAAATAGCAATGTAGTATAGTTATGTTATTTTTATTTTAACGCCCACCAAAACACGTTTTCTAATAACTCCAAACAACCAAGGTGGTAGATTACAACGATAATACATTATATATAAACCTGAGATACAACTGACCAATATGAAATGAAATTATGCTATCCATATTTCACACAACAAACATTATGTATACATTAAATTATTTCTTATATAAGATAATAAAGATTTTACTCAAGCATATATATTTGAAATTGGAAGGTGTAGTTAGTGAAATAGTTTTCAGGTAGTGTATTCTAGTGAGCTAATTATCCAAAAAGAAACTTCATAGGTGGGTAGTGTTCTTATTTTAGTGGTGGGACCCAAGTTTGTCATTTAAGGCCCAAACAAGATGGCAATAAAGTGACGGTAGCCCAGCTGTCGTAGGCCCAGGCCAGCATTTCATTAACACCCAAAAAAGTGACCGACAAGTTAACATACTAGTGAGTCAATGGTGTTTTTAACGATATATCAAGTATTTTATATTTAAAAAATATATTTTAGATTTAATATAATTTTAAGAAAAAGATAACACGTAACTTCAATTTTAATAGCCTTGAGGTGATATTATTATAGCTTTTAATTGGGTAAAGGACTAAAGGCTTTTACAAAGAATGTCTTGGAAAAATGACTATGGTTAATTTATTAAAATGTATATTAAACTATATTTAATCATTAGATTCATACATGTAACAGAATCGAAGATGAATGTAAGGAAAAAGGTCAGCATTTCCTTAAATTATTTCAACTTGAGAGATAAAAGCAGGGAATTGTAATCATTGGATTTATAGTTAAGGTTTAATGATCACTCTAACTTTACTTATCAAAAAATTGAACTCGAAGAGATTTTATACCTAAAGAAAAAGAAGTACGCAAAGGGAGTCTCGCTCATATTTGGAGCCTAAAACAGATCGATCTATGAAATCGAAGTTTGTTAATTAGAAGTTTTGCATACTAATATCCGACTAGATAACTAACACGATTCACTTTTAACTTATTCGCATACAACTCATATGAAAACAGGTCTCTATGTATAGATATACACACAATTACAATTTACAAAACCAAGGAACATTGAAGGGCTTAAAATCCTAACTTCAACAGCTCTACTTTTTAACACCCTTAAACATGATCCTAAGCAGGTACATTAGACACACATTATTACTCTTTAACAGAAAAACAATAACATTAGACACATATATGATTACTCCTAAGGGATGTTTGGTACAATAAAATAAAAAAGGGAATAAGAGAATAAAAAACACTTCTCTTATTTGGTCACATCGAAAAATGAAACCGTAATGGAGAAATGAGAATGATTTTCATTCTCGGTGGGAATGATGATGTTATATGTGTTTATATTCATTGTACATTAAAATTTTGTATTTATTTATATTTATTCTTGTTGGTACAAATAATAGAATCTAATTTCTTTCTAAATACTTATTCTTTTTTTTATTATTTTTATTTTTCATTTTTTATTTCTTATGATTCCCTCATATCAAAGACTTTTTTAGAATATAAAAAAGCTAAAGGATTTAAAATGTAGGTCCTAATCACTTTTGGTTTATTCTTATATCTATATATAATAAAAAGTTAAAGGTCGGTTGTGAAAAAATTTTGCCGCAACGTTGGGTTTTAATGGGAGATAAATAATACAGGTACTTAATAGGGTTAATCAATATGGGTTAATTTATTTGATGGATTGGAAGTTCAATGGTCTCTTAATTAAATGATCATAAATTATCGGTTACTATTTTAATTAAATGATCATAAATTATCGGTTACTGTTTTAAGTTGTATATATAGGAGTTCGCTGCAGATTTTTGTGGT
>JANDBE010000015.1:3374184-3386370 GCA_024320915.1 Erigeron philadelphicus
GGAGTAAACTCCCCCGGGGCCCCGCATAACAGGTTTAGTGAAATACCCCTGGCCACTAGGCTATTACCTAGTGGTTCATACTTCTTTTAGTTAATAAGTAGTTTGTCTATTTAATTAACCATAAACTAATTACTAAATTAAGCACAAGCCAATGGATTCACAGCCCTGTGGCATCCTAAGTCCTTGAATGAAAGTTTGGCCAGGAGAGACCTTGGTTGGAGTCTGAGAGTTAGACCCGGGTTCGTGCCGTTTGGCGAGTTGTTCTGAGAGTTTTTTTCCCCTGGAATCCGAGTGATTGTATAATGCCTATTGGCCGTAGAAACCGTAACATGATTAACATGCTCCGACCACCGAACGTTCAATGAAACAATTAAACACAACGAACAAATATAACAACAAACTAAAAACTACTAACATACAAACAAAAGTGACTCTCATTTAGAAATGATTACATTGTGTTAGCTAAACATACGTACATATAAATATTTATAAGGAACACATAACTTAGAATGCGTTATGTGTTTCTGGTCAGAGTTAAAAGATAAGGTCTTATTTATTAATTATGTTTAAAGGTTTTAGATTTAGCTTACTTTAATTTCTTATAGCTTAAGCAAAATTTGAAGAAGTCGGTAAGGTTAGTCTAAAAGTTAATCAATAATGTGTACTACCGTATATTTATACTATATAATTAGAAATAGTTCCTATGTTAAAGTTACATGAGTGAAAATGTCTAAACTATCCTTCTCATAAAAAACAACTTTAAATCTAAAACATGGCAACCATCAAAACTCTTTTTTTCACACTTATCGGCTCCCTTACATTATTCACACACATCGCTCACAGACAAGCTTGTACAATGATTTTCCGCTGCAACACGCGAGTAACATGTTATATATAATAAAAGAAACAATCAACAAAAGTGTTTAGAATGATCAATAAATATCTTTCATTAAAGACAATAATGATATTTTAGAAAGTAATTAATAAAAATTAAAATTCTATAAACAATGAAGATTCAAAAGGCCATAATGTCAACATGACTGTAGCTAATAATGAAGTTTCACTGAAAGTTCTTGAAATGATGAAGTTAATTACAATATTTTTGAAATCAATATCCTCAAGTTGTAAGCTTATAACTAATTTATTTTACTTAATAGTGCATCCTTAAGATTGATTGTCAACGGCCAAGGTCAATAATGTGTTATTCGTTTACAAAATATCAAAATATGGTAGAGTAGAGCTGTAGAGGCATATCTTGTACGTCTCGCCCAAAACTTCCTAATATGCAAACTAGTGGCAGTTCTTAGCCTCTTAAGCACGGCAGTAAGGGCCCAAGTCCAGGACCCAATATTTAAATGTCAATATATACTAATGTAATTTCTTATCTTTTAGATATTAGTAAACATATTTAGCTCGAAATATTACATGCTTATATATGAATTATTATATGTGATTTGTAATCGTATTACCGTTTGGAAAATATATTATGAGAGGAATTTGAACTACACTAATATTTCATATTAGTGCCTTATAATTCTACAAAAGTAGAGATTACTTATTTCATCAAGACATAACATTAGAGTTGTGATGAATATCCCATTCTAAAAAATATTCATTATTGAAACAAATTAAAATTACACTGAGTAAAAACAAGATTTTTAATTTTTATCTTTTAGAAAAACTAGCTAATATACCAATTACCAAATAGTGAACGGACCCGCTTTTGGATGATCTGAGTTTACACTACGATTTGGGCTAATGTTATACGTTGGGCCTCTACGGCTTCTATTTGGGCTAAGGTGGTCTTTCCTTTGTAAATAATGAGATTGGTGACAAGTAGTAACAATTAACAAGTACGGTAATGAATAAAAGTGTGAAGTTGGTAAGTGTAAAACAGTTATTAACATAAAATAAATAGAATACAATCTTGTTATGATAAAACTAACACACTAGAGAACAGAGAACATACATTGATTTCTTTCATTATTTAACATAGAGGTGTCTATGTATCATATCATAATCTTTTAGCAAAAAAATTGTAACCATTGTATCCGTGTAAATTATGATAATAACGAGATTGTAGCGTTTCTAGCGGCTTTAGTTTTTTATTAATCTAATTTTAACTACTTTTAATAGTCTTTGGCACTTTTAACAGGCACAAATACAACTTTATAAATTTATTGCTAGAAAAGTATTTCGGAATTTTAAAATTAGTTTCGTTTATCGATATCCAGTTGACCCGAAAGAGAGAACGTACACAACATATTGCAAAAAAAACATTTACCCAAGGTTGAGGGGACTCTAGTTCCGTCGCTTATGTTATGCACCTTAATCAACTTAAATAAGCGTGAATTGAGTAAAATAAGAACAGAGAAGTTGTACGGCTGAATAAAGAAGCGTATACAGCAACTTTTAACTAGTCCGTGGGTTTATAAAATAAGCGTGCACTCAAGACATGGCTAGATGATTTGGCTTGAGATAGTAGATCACATGATGATATTATAGCTAGGTTAGTGAATGCGATTAGATGGATCATCATCATAAATAAAAGAAGAAAAGCAATGGTAAACCATGACATTAATTGACTTTATCATGTATTGAGTATTGACCATCAAAGGGTAGCAACATTGGCGACAAATGACTTAAATGTAGAAGGGCACCACACCCAAGGAAAATAGCCATTTCTCTTTATATTTAGAAACAATCATGGAGTAAAAATCAAATTTATAATTTTGGTGTAAAGCAATTACACATTTATAGTTTTGCATTTCAAAGAGAACTTTTCATAACAAACTATAAATCTTTACACTAATTATGTCATAGAGAATTTATATAATACTTGTATAGAATTATAGAGACATATCTATTGTCACATACTTTTATTGGAAGTTTTCAAACAGTCTCCTTAGGTATTTTCTATTTATACTCTGTCTTTGACCGAATTAGATATCATTATTGTTATAGTTGACTATATCTGATATTGTTCGTAAAACCTTCAAACTTACAATACGATCTACAAAATCACGTATATATGTATTATTTCATTAATGTGCGTGAAAGGGAGATAAGAAATGAAGAGGAGGTGGGGGCAAAACATAACAAATGGTCTTTTGTCTATTATAGATTTCTAGTAGTAGTATTAGAGAAGAAAGGAATAGGAAAGGTCTTGTCACAATTAGACAACACACATTCATTCACTACCCCTCAGAATATTATGCAAGTACACCGTACCGCAATACCCCAAATATATTTTGAAAAGACTTCTTCTAGTGTTTGATGGGTCGGTTAAAACCCATCCATATATGACACTTCATAAGATCAAATTTTTTAATGCTATCAAATTAGTAGTTGAGTTTTTGTCTTTAAAGTGGATAACGATATATAATCTCTTAAAAATACTCTTTTTATAATTGTTTAAACAACAAGCTCAATATTACATTTGATAAAATCCAATAATCCAAACTTGGGGATAGGCATATATAGGTACTTATTTTTTTAAAAAATACTCTTTTTCTTGTTTATGGGTGATATGATTTTTTATTGAGACGTATAAATTAGGAATCTATTGGTAGGTTATCCGTTACGGACTTAATTAGAACAATATATGTTAAACTTTTCGATATTTACGAGCAATTAACACCTTTAATAAAAGTTACGGAGTAAAAAGATATATTGAAAAGATATAATTTTTATTTTTTGACTCCGTCTTTTATCATGATTTTATAAAGATAGAAATAAGGATAGCACGATGACCATATTGTTATTCGGTAATAGTTTTTGAGTTCAATGATGATAGTTAAATGAAATAATGCAAATGAACCATGTTCCTCTTGTATCACAAGAGGTTAAACTAAATATCGTTAATTCTGTATAAAACAAACTATTCGTGCATACTATTTCACCTTTTTATTTATTAATTTAAATATATATTTAATTAATATACTTATAACTATATCCTTAATAATATAATTTATAACGTAGATCCTCGAACCTTTAGATAACTATAATATCCAACTTTACTTTAATTAATTTTACAATATTCAACATCACATTGTCATCGTTGCTGCTAACACTGTCGCATCGAAGCTACCATTATCGCTGCCACATCGTGCGAATATACGTCTCGTTATGTTAAAATGATTTTGAATTGCATGTGTTATAACTCTTGATATAAAATCCTCAAATCTAAATATTCTATCTCAACCATTAATTAGACGATCATTGGTTTAAAACTATAAAAACATACTGTAATTATTTTATGTTCAATTAATACTAAAAAAAAAGTATGTATTTATTTGAAGAAACAAGTTAGCTAGAAAGAAAGGACAATAGGGTAGGATCAAATAGGCTCGCTTTCTCCGCGTTTCCTTAGGCTCGGCTCATGGGGGATCTCTCTCTCTCTCTCTCTCTCTCTCTCTCTCTCTCTCTCTCTCTCTCACAGTCTCCCTTCTGTTGACACCATCTTTATATGCTTCTTTAAATCCTGCACTTTTTTACCCTTAAAAACCGATTACATGAAGGCCTAAAGATTGCCTTTTTTACATTTTTCTATTTTCTTCCCATATTCCTTTTAACATTATTATATATTTATTTCAGCCATTTTCTAGAGATAAACTTGTCCATTTATTTTTAAACATGCATGTGTATAAACTATAGATAGATTATTTTATTAACACATATTTTTTTTATTCAATAGATTATGGGAAAATGATATGAATTGATGTATGAGTATAGTACTATTGCTTTACATCTTTTAAATTTTTTCTATGCGATGAAATAAATAATCAACCCTCCTCCCCTCCAATGTAAGGGTTGTAGTACGGATCTTTCCATTAGCGGTTGTTCTTATGACTTATAACAATTGATATATAAAAAATATGAGATTCGCATAAGATTGTAAAGCTTATACATCATTTACATAAGAATAACCCACTATTAATACAAGAGTTTACAAAAACTATTTTTGGAATGGTGATTAATGCTAACCGGAGTGATAACAAACCTGGTAGAATCCCATTGGATTTCACCCCAGAGTTGCCGGACACACCACCCCCGGTAGCAATCCACCATTGTAGCAACCCCCACGGTGCTTGCAAAGTCCTCATTTGATCTAACAAAGCCCTTTTTTTTTTTCATGGGTTTAATTATTAATATTAATAATTTGATTGTCACATGTCATAAAAGACTACCCCACCTTCCAGGCAACTCCACTCCTTTTTTTTTCCTCAGGCAACCCCTAACAACCCAAAATGCCACATGACGCGACGTGGTGAAAGTAGCACAACCTCCGACAATACCACTCCGAATAGCCTAATATTGATCTTGATTGTTGACTTTAAGTGTTGACCTTGACCGTTGACTTTGACCAATTGATTGTTGATCTTGACTATTTTGCTCTTGGTAATTTTGAGAAATGATGTCAAATTGATCCCGTTTATATCTTTTATAGATTATACATTAATTCGGATTGACTGTGCTATATCTATCAGACGATGAAAAGTCAATACCGTTGAATCCGATCATCACGGTTGTTATAAAAAAATATATACATCCTTTCTATTTTTTCTCCTCATATATACTCCGTATCTCAATAATTTGAAAACCCTAAAAAGACCCCACTAATTAGTTATATCTTCCTTTTATTCACCAAGAAAGATTTCAAACTTTCTTGTTTCTTGAAACCACTTTAATTACATATCCACTTTATGATTATTCACCACAAGAAAGACTTCAGTCTTTCCTTTTTCTTGACAACCCTAAAAAAACACATTAATTATATCCATCCTTTATTCACCAAGAAAGCTACCAATAAACACTTACACTTGAAAGAACACAACAGTAAGGGCTAGCTGACACTACAGTGAACAGGTAGTAGCTATGCTAGCTAGCTAGCTTAGATAGACATTTCATAAGATTATTTTAAGTCCATTCTGTCTCTCAAGTTCAACAAAAAAAAAAAATTCTAATAAGCTGACCAGCCACTCATCAAAACCTTTTTGTAACTTTTTCTTTTTTGTCTTTTTGGTTACAAGATTTGAGGTCCAAATTTTTCTTCAATTCATCTCTTACTTCACACACTGTTTCTCTTAAAAGTTTATAGGAAAAAAAAATACTAGTGTGTTTATGTAAGAGTGAGAGAAAAAGTGAATAAAAGAGAGAAAAGGGGGGTTTGACCGAAGAAATCGAGGCCATCATCATATCTTTCCTTCCTTCTTTGCTCCCAAGTTCTAACTCCCAAGAAAAGTATATAGAATTCAGGTTATATTATACTTCCACTTAATATAATAATGTATGATGTATATGTATATATATATGCTTAGTAATTATTTTTTTTAAATGTATAAAGTATGATTATTACAATTTAATAATGTAGCTAGTCAATGATATATGTATCAACATTCCATCTAGTGGATCTTTTGAGTTCACTAGAATTATAAAATGTTTTGTTAACTTGTACAACTAAAATTTCTATCCCTTTGTTTAGTCACAATTGATGTAACTAAGTGTCTTTTTCTCATTGATAAAGTTTTGTAATGTAGTTTAAAAAAACTATAGTTATAAATAATTCAATGTGCAAAAAAGTCATCAATGATTGTTATCCCAAGAAGCATTTTACAAATCTAAGCCCTCAAAACCCTCGTCTTGAAACAACAACTTCTCCTCACTTTCACGAGATCCAATCTTCTTAATTGCCTTCTCTTCATCAATATTCATCTATTTCCATATCACCCTCTTCATCATCATCATCATAATATATATACTTGCATTATTTTTTCTTCCATTTTACCAGTTCTTTTCTCCGAACGAGTTAACTCCGTTCATCAGAGCTAACTTGTTCGTTAAGAGAAGAGAAAAGAAGTTATAAAAATTAGAAAACCGGATCTAAAAGTACTCATCGATAAGCAAAAGTGTTAACAATATCTTTCAAGAAATCTTTTGTTATTCAAAAGAAATCAGATCTAGGTTTGTGTAATCTACTTGATCACTAGCTAGTAAAAATATGGCCATCAAGAACTAACTCATGGTTTTTTTTTTCTACTTTTCTATTTTTTTTGTGAATTTAGTAACTTTGATTATAATGTTGTACAAATTTTGTTGCAGGAAATATATATTATTACAAGAACACTACTGGTGCAAGAATAATTGTGAAAATAATTACTAATGGCATCATCTTCAAATTCGCCATGTGCAGCCTGCAAGTTTTTAAGGCGAAAATGCCAACCAGAATGTGTTTTTGCACCTTATTTTCCACCAGACCAGCCTCAAAAATTTGCTAATGTTCACAAAGTGTTTGGAGCTAGTAACGTGACCAAGCTTCTGAATGAACTTCATCCTCACCAACGTGAAGACGCCGTGAACTCGCTTGCATACGAAGCGGACATGCGTCTTCGGGATCCTGTATATGGTTGTGTTGGTGTCATCTCTCTCCTTCAACACCAACTCCGCCAACTTCAAATGGATCTTACATATGCAAAATCCGAACTTTCCAAGTACCAAAACCATAACTTGAGCGGTACTACCGCTCAAGAACTTATAGCTGCCGCCGCTGCAGCGGCAGCAACTCACCACCAAACCCTAGGAAACAACTTGATTTCCTGTTGTGGTGGTGGGGTCACTCGAGACCATCTATACCACCACCACCCACCCTTTTTCTCAACTAGGGATCAACAAACTTCTGTCATTAGGGCTTTTGATGTCAACAATAATTACGACACTTCAGCTGGTGTTCTTGCTATGAATATATCCACCGGAGGTATTGGCCAACACCCGCAATTCCAACAACCTCGAGGCGCTGGAACGGATGATGGGCCAACAACAATTGATCCTTAGGGTTTCAAAGGTAATCACATCCATATATAATTAATCTTTGGAGAAATATTGCCAAAAACGTAACAACCTCATTTCTAGTGTTTCTAATATCTGATTCTTGCTTCATTGTAATGATACTACATATTACTTGAGATGCTATATCATAATTTTATTTATACTTGAAACTTTATGATTATATTTATACTATAAGTTTTGTTTTTTGCTAAAAATTGATAATATTGTTATTATTTGCAAAATTATTTGTTACAAAATGAATAGTATAAATAGACCAGGAGATGGGTCCATGTACAAATAGTGTTTTGTTTGTTTTAGTTGTTTCTATTTCACATAATCAAACTTGTGTAGTAGTATGAAATGCTGTATATTATTTTGTTTTGTCTCCCCAAAACTGCCATCTTTTGTGATGAAAACTAGGTGTAATGATTACCTCTATAGTCTTTTACAGAAATAGGATGGTCAAATTTATTGATACCATTAATTTCCTTTTTGTCAAATTTATCATATTTGATATAAATGTGCTGTAAATGAATTGTAATTTCATGCAGTTATTCGACTAAGAAATGTGCTTGACTCAAAGTTTGAAAAATAAAATGTGTTTGACTCATTGTGAGTCTTTTAAAGCACAACAAAGATTATTGTCTGAATAATCGGTTTTATGTAATGGTGGAAGGCACTTATAATGTACGACAAACAACGCTTGATAGCCAAAGCTCACCAAAAGCACCAGCTCTGGAAAATACCCACCGCAAAAAAAACTCACTGCAATA
Organism: Erigeron philadelphicus; assembly: GCA_024320915.1. Lineage (NCBI taxonomy): Eukaryota > Viridiplantae > Streptophyta > Magnoliopsida > Asterales > Asteraceae > Erigeron > Erigeron philadelphicus. Next base: position 3,382,782 of record JANDBE010000015.1, read on the forward strand.
AAACTTTTCGTGAATCGAATTTGAAATCAAGACTTATAAATAGTCTCAAATCCATATTTTAGTCGAGTTAAAGTAGCTTAAATAGTAGTGATATACAGGTTTGAGTTTCAAGAATTACTCCGTATAAAGCTCAGCTAGAAATATTTTAACAAGTTCAATCCCATCAATATATGAGGAATAAAAAGTTAAGGTTCATCCTATCAATTCTAGCTTCTTGCTAAACTTGCTTCCACCTTAATATAAACGCTAGCTACAAACCATAAATTATTTTTGACTATATTGTCCTCTTCACTTTTAATTGGATTTGTAGATGGTGTATGTACGTAAAGATCCGATGTCTGGATTGGCAAATGGATCGATCCGTAAATATATAGATTTGTTATGTTTAAAGTTTAAACTCGATCTCTGATTCTCTAGCTAGTATCTTCACTATCTTGCTAGATTTTTTAATGTACATTGCCGTTAAAAGGAAGAAAACTTAATCGGTAATTCTTTAGCATGGGAGGGGATGTTGCTAGACTTTTATAGTTTTTTTAATATACAATGCCGTTAAGAACAAAATACTTGCTAACATTAGGACATTTATTAATTTTTCTCGTCTTATAATTATCTTTTTTATTATTTTAGGTATATAAATAGACCATGGAATGAAATTCAGCAAACGTATGTATGAGATATTCAAGCTAGCATATGTGCTAATAAAAATTTCCGGTTAAACTCAGATGGCACGATTATATTTCAATAGTCTGTTAATGATCCAAATTAGCCGAGCAGCAGTCATGATTAAAGGTCCAGGTCTCAGAAGGACCAACATTACGAGGAATTAACTCTTATACATGCATACAAAGATTAAATTACATTAAAATATTGTTAACAGTTTAAGTAATGCTAAATGTTTATATAAAACTTTTCTTAAATAATTATATAATCCTATGTGTTTCTTTTATGCGCATTGTTGCGCAGCTGGACATTATCTTTGTGTTGAATCTTAATCTTCTTAAATAGTCAAAGCCTCTTGTATTTCCCAACTCAAAATCAACAAAAAAGAACTTTTAACCCCCTTTTATTTTCTGCGCAATTGGGCTCCGCCCGTCTTTGTATAATTTTAAGTGGGCTTTCTTGTCAAGCTTGTAGATATCAAACGGGCTACCAAAAAGCATTAAGGCCCAGTTATTTCACCAACAAATTCTCCAACAAAATAGAATATTTTCCATAAGACCATCTCAAAGTTGCCATAGTTAACTTAATGCTTTATAAAATTCCATTTCAGCAAATTAGATAAAACCATATGATATTAGTTTCATACTTGTTGGTTATCTATAATAATTATCAACCTTCTATTTTTAGAAACTGTTAGACAATGGTTCGATACAAAAATATTATATTACCCTTAATAAACACCCCGACCCATATGGAAATAGCTATAGATATTACCAAATTTACTCTTAATGAGTTAATTTACACTCTAAGTCCTTATTTTTCAAAATATTTCCACTATCACTATTACATCAACTTACACGGTTACACCGTTCGACACCAATTGTCGATGTCATCACCACCAGTCACCGTCACCACTAAACCGTCATCGCCGTCGCATTGTGCGAGTATCATGTTACTACTACTATATAAAATGTATACTCCTATGTTGAAAAGTTTAGAATTTTGGGACATGTGAAATTACCATTTTATCCTTAATTAATTAACTTACACAATCATTTCATAATTTTTCAAAAGATATCCCTAAAAATCAAATTTATTTGTTTTAACTATTTACACCACTTGACGCCGATATCATCATCATCATCCGTCGACGCCACCACCACATCGCAACTAATGTCATCGTCATCGCATTGCGCGGGTAAAATACTCGTTTTATATAACAACGTAAATCAAAAACAAAGGGAATTGGTTGTTTGCTATCTTACTTTCAAACACAATTATATTTAATCGAATGGTCTTTCCCCAAACAGTCTATTTACCCATCGATAAAGACATTGCCTACATCAAATAGATCGATGACGTACGGTATCTTTGACATTGAGTTATATATTCAAAAAAAGCCAAAGTATATAACTATATAATATTATAAACACGTACAATGATCATGAACATACAATAAAGAAGAACAGTTTAATTACTTACAGAAAGATATATTCATCCGATTTGTCGAAATAAATGCCAACCGTACCTGCCTATTAAATTCGACAATGCCAACTCCTACTACCTCCCACCCCCCACTATTAATGCTGTATATATAATATGTATGTGTATCTATCTATTTACATCTATACATTATTAAAAAAAGGGTAAGTGAGTGGCCACCCTCTGGAACCATGTACCTATTGATACCCAGCGCGTTTACCGCATAACATCTATACATTATGTATACATATTTATAGGAATAGGAAAGCGTGCGTGCCAAACTCCAAGAACACAAATGATAGCAGACTATTGCGACTGACACTGTACATGTGCATGTGCATGGAGAGAGAGCTTGTGGGGTCATTCAAGAAAACAACAAATCAGGAACATTTTCTTACAATCCTATTACTGATGAATATATGAGTATTATTATACCCCATTTTTAATACATTTATTTATGGCAAGAACATCCCCTTTGTCTCTTTTGATCCCTTGTGCATCACCCGTCACCTATTCACTACTTCAACATGTAACTATATACTGTATATATCACCAAATATACATCTAACCATCAATAGGGATTAGTACTTAAAATACTTGAGACTTTAAAGTTTTAGGTTCGAAACAGGATATGATGTTAGATAAATGCTTCCCGGGCTAAAGACATGGGTCTTTTCAGAAATTACCATGTGTTTTTGTTTGGAGTAGTAACGGACGAGTAATGCTGTAAAGCTCAAATATATCGTTCGGAAAAAAAAATGTGACATCTAAGCTCCCTTTTATTTCTTTTATTGTTAATAGCACATTGAGCTCTTTTGCAAACTCAGAAAGGGAAGTTTGTTTCCCTGGCCCACTTTTGGGCTTTTAGTGTAAGTAGCATATTACTATATGAGCACCTTTTACCAGCCCAATTTATTTAGCTAGGCCTAGTTTTACACTCAGTATCCTACTAATAAAATGCATTATATATTATTTATCTTACAAACACAAATAAAAAGCTAAGTAGTCAAAATCTTGATTTGGTGTCTTGCTTTAGCCAATTTCTTAATATTTTGTTAAATAATCAAAGAAATTGTGAACCCATATGGCGTGCATATCTACAACAGTTACATAAACAATTTGATAATACATATTTTGCTGACCATATATATATTACTTGATATTTATACTCAAATAAACAAGTAATTTAATCAAGCAATATTTTTCACAAATGTTTGCTTAATTCAATTATTTCATATTCATATGGTTTAAGGAAGGTAAATATAAAATTAACTCTATTTAATTTGGCTGAAGTCAATTTATTTTTTTAAAAGTCAAATTTGAAATAGACCAAATGTTCATGTCTTCATACCCGATATCTAGTAGTCTTAGTACAGTGTAACCTGGATTAAGATTCTCTAAAGTTTGATTAACTTCATAGATGAAGTTGGACAATTTTAAACTTTTG
>JANDBE010000015.1:3443559-3453629 GCA_024320915.1 Erigeron philadelphicus
CAATTTGATAAAATCGATAGCTATGATTGGTTAATAAGCTATTAGGTCAGTTGTCTTTTAGTATATATAAAGATTAAGATTAAGATTAAGATTAAGATAAGATAAGATAAAGATCTCTAAATATAAAATATATACACATATATAATGAATAAAACTAGTAAACTAAATAAATTATACAAAATAAATATATAAATTAAATAAAATAACCTTTTGATAGTTGAAAACAGATGGCTGTCTCCAAACCTATTCCATCGGCCAAAAATGAAACACATAAACTATTTTTTTTTTTCCGGTAAAACACACATAAACTATTGTATACTATATGTGTATGTATATGTATATATATATCTAAAGTATGAACATTCAAAAGGGTAGATAGATCGCACTTCAAACCAGCCCCATCTCCTCTTCCGGTCATCTTCTGCATATTTTCCGGCGGCCGCAGGTAAAGTGGACTCCATTTTCTGTCATCTTCTACATATATCTCCATATCCTATTTCTATACATATCTATATATATGTTTATTACATATTTATATAAAAAAAGATGTATTAAAGTTCGAAAAAGGTGGGAGAGTCAACGCACCAGCCGCCAATCCGTGTTGGTCGCTCAAAACGTGGATCGTCGGCCCGGGGTGGTGTGCCAGGCGATCTGGCGGCGACGATCGGTGGATTGCCTCCCCAAGCCGCTCATCTCCGGATAGCCTTAAAGCTTTTTCCCCCATAATATAACATATCTTTAGACCAAATTAATAGATGTTCATAGTATTACACAAGTAACATTCAAGTATTATGCACTTGGGTAATTACTACAGTAAAGTCTCGTAAAATTGATTATATCCGCCTTAAAGTTGTGGCTATCATTACATATTACATGACTCGTGTCACGTTTGAATCTCACTAGATAAGATCTTGGGGTGTCAGAGGAAAGAGTTTAGAAAGATATCCCTGTTAGGCTGCGTTCTGAGTCAAAAAACGTGACCAGAGAAACTTGAACACGGAAAACCACATCCAGCTAGTACATAAACTTGGCGAACATGCAAGTAACAAAATATTTAAGAAACATGTATGCCAAATAGATGTGATCATACAATCATAATTGTCTTGTATGAACAGTAGTTTTGTATAAAAAAAGATTGTAATATACTTTAGTTGCTATAAGATCACCAGCCAACATCAACTTTCTGTTTGACCTTAAAAATTAGTTTGAGTCATGTAGCCATTTGTGTCGACCGCGTTTGTATGTCCTTGATTGTTGCATTTTATTAAAAATGCAGATTTTGGAGCCATAAGAGAGGTGTTCCTGATTATGGCTTAGGAAACAAGACAACCAAACAAAAAGAAAGACAGACGAATCTACCGAACTATATACTGTTTGATGATTGCATACTTATATTAAGATAGTGTGTGAAGAAAATGCATTTTAGGCATGATCAAAAGAAAATGAATGTACAAGATGATAGACTAAGCAATTTACCAGACGATCTTATCCACAAAGTCCTGTCTTACATTAGCACCAAAGAATCTATTGGAACCAGTTCTTTGTCATCGAGATGGAGGTTTCTGTGGATTTCATCGCCGTATCTCAGCTTCTCAAGTATGGAGTTCTCTGATCTGCAAAAGTTCTCCAAATTTGTAACATGTGTTCTCTCTCGCCGCAATGATAAAACAAAAGTGTCTTCTGTCAAACTATGTTTTTGTGGAAAGGTTACTCAGCCGTTTGTCAAAAGACTTATGAAGTATGCGTTTTCCCACAATGTGCAACAAATGACTGTCGAATTTCTTGACAAGAAGACCAAATTCCCACTTTCCTCTTTTAATTCTCAGTCTCTAGAATATCTCTCTTTGATTGGACTTGGTGGTTGTTGTCAAACCATTACAGCTATACCAACTTGGGAGCTTCCGGCTTTAACAACATTGCATCTTGATCGTGTCACATTTCGTGCTTACTATATTGGTTTTTTCTACAACTTGGTAAACTTGAAGAGTCTCACCTTAAAGCACTACAAAATGATGGGATCCCATATCAGTCATCCTAAACTTTGTTCTCTGACGCTTGAATATGGAAAAGAGGTAGTGAATGTGGTTGCACCTCAGCTTAAGAATCTCTCTTTAACTCTCTTGAAGAAATTTCCGAATTTTCCAGATGGTTTGCCTACTTTGGAAAAGGTGGATCTCTGTAATAATTGCCCTCGCACAGCAGATTCTCAAAAGTATATTCGTCTGCTTCAACAGGTCAACGGTGTCAAATTTCTTACCCTTAATCTGGAAGTTATAGAGGTATTTGATCGTACTGTTTATAATGTGTATTCTACCAAGTCTTTTGCTTTCTGATTTGTACAATAGCAATTTCCTGGTAACACTATGGTTAAAGAGACATAGCGATGGGATGTGAATTCATGACCTCCATTTTTACGCCCTGTGTCCTCCACCATTAGGCTACTACTGTGGGGACGTGTTGCAAGCATTTTTTACATTCACTTATTATGGCTGTGACGCTGAGCTAACTGTCCTGTATGTATGTAATTTTGCTTCAGGTTCTTTCTTCATCAGTGAAACTATTCTTAAATCAGCCCTTTACATTCGCTAACTTGAAAACATTAAAGATTTATCCGTTACACATAAATTTGGTTTGGCAAGCACAAATTAAAGAACTTGTGTCTGCTTTTGTCAAAAACTACTTCCTCGATAGTTCTCCAAACGCCACAGTGACAATGGCTTCACGTGAGGTACGTATTTTCACCATAAAGTATATATATTCTTGTATGTAATGCATCGTTTCCTTGTTTCTCTCAGTTTAGGACTAGATTATAACAAGAATTTGCTGTATAATTGAAATTAGCATGCTTAATTTCAATAAAATAGATGTTGATGCCTTGCTAGCTAGCTTTAATCTGGTGAAGTTATTTCATATATCACCAACTTGTGAACCACCTTTAGTTCATTAGTTATATTGCGAGACCTCTATTCTTATTAGCAGAGTGGGCCAGGTTATCAGGCAATGGCGGAGCCAAGATTTTCATTCTGGGGTAGTCAGACAGTTTTCATGATATTAATACGCGTAAATTAAACTACAAAATTAGATTACACTGGTCTGGGGTTGTTAATTATGTTTAAAACTAAATAAATACATAAGAAGAATGTAGTAGAAATATAGAGTTTTATATACATTGTGGTGTTTCCATGGCCACCAGTCCACCACATAGCTCCCTCACTTATCAGGTACTCTGCTTTTTTGCTTCTTTTGACACGCCCAGGTGCATGCTGCAACTTATACCATGACAATATTCTTGGTGAAACTTTGTTTGCATAGTTATTACTTTTTTGTAGATCTTTATATACCCACGATATATATTAATACATATGCTGTTAAGTTTTGTTACATCCATACGGTGTGGCTTATGCACCATGTTACTTGTATCAGTACCTCTGTTATATCCTAAAGTGAATCAGCTCTGGTGAATCTTGACTATTAGACTATAAGTAGTGCATGGTGTGAAAAAAAGTCTATTTTCACTTGTGGATTTCTAAAAGTTCTTTGGTTCATGCAAAAACTCCAGATTAGACCTGCAAGGAACACTACAGTGGCACAAAAACATATGCCAGAAATACAAGTGATGCTAGATGAGCTGAAAGATCAACTGAATAAAGGGAAAATACCAACGGGGCCCAATAAGGCAAAGATGAATGATCGAGGAAATTCAAACGTTGAAAACCAATCAGGGACAAAGAGGTCGCTTCACATTGGGGAAAGGATGAAGCAGATCCAAAACTCTTGGGAAGATTTGAGTTTACAGATGAACATTGAGAAATCAAATGCTTCTCGCCTCTTTTCAGAATTGAATCATATAGAACAACTATTTACAGATCTACCGGCATCAAAGAGGGCTGAGTTGCAACCATATTTTGCTAGTCTGTGTGAAGAAGCTGACACTGTCATGAATAAAGCTATAGATCGTATGAAGATCCAATGTGAGCTGAAGCGAAGGCGTTTAATTGGCTACTTTCATGATCTTACGAAGGCATCACATTCATCCTAGCAAATCGTAAGTTCCTCAATTTCTTATACAAGTCTTCAAAATGCCAACTCTGGTGTCATGTCGTTTTCTGTTTTGATTTCAGGTTCGCCCAAACATCCTTTGTTAAGATTTACTCCAATTTTATAGTCCCCAACCTGCGCCAAAAAAAAATGCTCATAAGACATTTTGATTGTACTTAAGAGAAATGTGAAAATATAATACGGGTACATATTACCAATTGGAATAAAACTGGGAAAATTTCCTTATTATCATCTTTGAATATGGATTTTCTTACCAACAGTTGGATTGCACAATTATTGGATGAACTTTACTGTGATGTCTATGAAACTTTAAACTAGATTTTGTTTGTTTGTTACCAAAGCTTATCATTTATTCCATTTCATTTTGATGTTATGAAAACTGAATGAGTTTTAGTATATACTATAGGTGTACCTCGAATAGTGGGTGAGTTTTAGATAAATTTTGAATTTTGCTGTAAATCAAATTTAGAAATAAAACTTGTAAACTTCAATTAGTACATGAAGCAAGTGGTGTGGCTGGCGGACAGCCATCATGCTTGGGTTGTCTAACATACAAGAATATCAAAATTGTGATTTTTGGCAAATTTTATAAATGATGATGATTAGTATAATAATATGGAAATAATTTAAATTTAAATTTAACAACAATTTGCAACGCGACACTCGTTTTTCTGTTATGGCGAAGGGACTGGTGACAAACTGATAATTTACCACACTTGTGTTGTTCATGCGATGAAGCGACAATATATTCCATTGCGGTGCTCGTTTGCGGTTTATATATTGTATAAGTATTCCTGTTTGTTTTCCTATTGGTAACATCGGTATGATCCATCTTCTTGAGATAACTAATTCAGTTTGGCATACATTGAAGTATCAAGATCAATATGTTTACTCCCAAGGAATAAGTCATTGATAAAAAGGGAGAGATGTTAAGCTACCTTATCAATTTACACAATAAATATTGTTGTTGGCATTCTGGGCATCAATGGGTCGGGTTGATGGTTACTGGTTAAATCCTGGAACCAACCCATATTATTATTCGGGTCAAAGTTTTCAACCTTAACCCAAACACATAAAATGGCATAAACCACGACCCAAATGCAACTTATTGTAAATATTAAGATTATATAATTGCGATAAGTATATATGAATGTAACTTGTGATGGACAAATGTCTATAATGTAAAAAAAAAATAAAGTTGTGTTCATTGTATGTAATAACTTTCATCTTGTCTATTGTATGTATTCAGGTATATGTCTATTATATGGTTTGCCACATATATCCGAATATATACAATAGACATGATTTGAAAGTTATTAAATATAATGAACACAATTTTATTCTTTTCATTGTAGACATTCGTTCATAATTAGTTACAGTTACTAATCCCTATATATTTAACCAAAGTCAAAAATTGAAAGATCTAAACAAAGTTTAACTAATGAATTCATGACAACATCCAAAAAGAAAAATAATAATATTAATTATAAATGTAGAGCCCAAATTCAGCCATTAAATATAGAAGTAAGTTATAATCCTATGAATTTTAAATATTGAATGAATTACGATTTTTGGATTAGATGGATGATATTGATAAAAGTGAGCGAATATTGATAAATTCCAAAGTATCGTCCCAACAAATAAGGACTTGACAGATCCATATATTATGAGCAACAGCACGCAAAGCTTGTGATCGAGTTTGACTTTTGAATTATTGATTACAATATGTGTTTGAAAATAATGAAAACTGAAACCATTCAAGATGATAAATTGGGCTCCAAAACAATTAATATTGCATTCCCAATTGAAATCATTCAAGAGATCCTTTTAAGGCTCCTCATCAGACCCTTACTTAGATTTAGATCAGTTTCGAAAGAATGGCTGTCTCTCATTTCCGATGATCCTTCTTTCTGCAAAATGCATTTCAATCGCTCTCTTGTCAGCAACGACCGCACTTCCTTTTTCATATCTGCTTATGACACATCCACCAACGAACGACACTTTCTCTCAGCACCTCTTGATGGTGGGCCCATGACTCATCTTATCACATTCTATAATGCTCCAAATTATAAAGCTCACGATGATAGAACTGAAGCTGAACATCTCAACGGGTTAGTTTTTTTCACTTCCAGAAATACAGTTTTTTCTACTTCCAGAAATACTCCTTTCGAAGAAAATTTCGCTTTTGTTTTAAACCCGGCCACTCGTAAGGTTTTCAAAGTGCTTCCTCCTTTCAACCATGAACATTCCAAATACTTCTTTGGGTTTATCAAATCCAATACTGAGCATAAGATTCTGAGCATTAACTCTAGTTCTCACAACCCCAACACTATCCGGTTTATGATATTCTCTTTCTCGACTTATTCTTTGAAAGGGATTCAGGCGGATCTGGAAGAGCTTCCTCCTGTTTTAGATATGATTAGACGTATCCATCATAGTGTTTGTGTTGATAGTGTCATCCATATGATGCTTGATGACATGTATAAAATCTTGGCGTTTGACTTGGCAACCGAAAAGTTTTCCATAATTAACGTTCCCGATGGTGTTATTCCACGTAGATTGGTTACAAGTTTCACTAAGCAGGAAAAGAGTATGTTCAAGTTCAACTTTTCCTTTTTAATAAAAGATAAGGAATTACTTGGAGTTGTTTGTCATGATCTAATGGTGGAGACCAATGAAATGCATATATGGATTCTACAAGACCATGTAAACCGTAGTTGGGTTAGAGAAACCATTAAGTCTTCTGAGAATTGGATAGAACTAGATGGTTTGGATATAACAGATTATCTTCATGTGGGGAATCTTGTGTTTTCTTGCCGTAGGTTGTCAAGGGATATGGTGAATGCGTTTTATCTTGACATGAAAACTAAAAGTTTCAAATTTGTAAATTTCAATCTGGGTTATCCATTTCTGCATTCGAAAACGGTGGAGTTTCGTGAAGTGAAGAGTTATGTTGAAAGCATTTTGCCTTTGAGGGGAGAATGAGACATGGATCTCATGATGCAGTAGAAGTAGCTCCATTGGGTAATGGCTATCTTGGATGGAAGCTCTTTGAAATGCATTCAGGTTTTTACTTTGTTTCTCTTTTGCATGTAATATTGGCTTTAAGATTGTTCTAGGATTTCTTATGATAAGTACTGTTATGATACCTTGATTTAAGCTTCTATGCCTTAAGCACTGTCTTTATTATCTTCGATCAAGATTTAAGTGTTATGAAAATTGCTTTGAATTATTGTGCAAGTAATATGTTTGACAACATTTTACTAGTGTGATTTCTGTTGATCCTTTTATTTTGGGAAATTTGGGCTTGGAAGGTGGTTAACCAATGATGCCAAAGTCATCCATACATCAAATACTACAAGACAAACCTGACCCAGTTTGACTCCAAACTATGCTGACTCCTTACCCAACCCATTTCATCCCATCCCTGTTTTGATAACACTTAAAACTATTATGTGATTTGGGCTACTTCTCCCGTTTTTGGATTTTTTATTTTTTTTACTTTTCTGTCTGAATTTTTAGTTTCATCGGGTGATTTGTTGAGTATTTATACATTCTCATTTATCGTACTATTATCTTTGGCTTTTAAAAGCATAAATGAAGTTTTGCATAATCTTCATGAGAAGCGGTATGAAAATATCAACTTCCAGTGGATATTGGAATCTCGCAAGGTTGAAATTATATATGAGTGATTAATCTCCGTTGTGTTTTCATTTGGCTCTGTTTGATTTCTCAAAGCGTGAATTCTCCCATACTCTGTTCTATTATGATGAAAACTGTCCACTGGACTCCCTACTTAGTCAAAAATAATGCCATTAAGTAGCAGAAGATGTTCGATACTAACTACATACTGTTTTGTCGCTCTTTCTTTTCTGTAAACCCAAAAATCAGTTCGGCCTTTACAGTTTCTGTTTAATTTGTTGTAATTCGTACGAAGTGCACCACCTAATGCTTCACGAGTCTCTGCAGTTACTAGAGAGGTCATATACATCAAATATACTTTGATAAACTATCAACTCGTTAAAGCGTTTCAGTTGGCTACTTATTTTTGTTACTTATTACCCATAAGAGAATAAAAGGTAACCCAGAATGAATGGATCAGAACCACCACTGCTAAAGTATATCAATGCTTGGCTAATTAAAAACTACGTTGAGCCTGGGAGCATAGGATTGTCAGTGCTGAGATCTGTGTACATGTCCCCATTCGCTGGTGGAGCAACAAGATACCCCAGTTCAAATGCAGCAGCCGCATCTGTTTCAAAATCTGCGCGCTATTTCAGCAGCAGCAAGGTCTTCAGCAATTAAGAGATTGTCTAACGATCTTTAAGCCATAATTAAGTGATACAAGTTTGTGCTTTGTTAGTATGTTTTACAATCAAGAAAATTGTTCATCAGATTGTATAAAAACAAAAAGAATGCATAATGTTTGATTACCTCTCACCTCAATGTAAACCACCATAGATGAATAATAAGTCACCTACAGCAGCAGCCGCATGGCGGAAACACCTTATCAGTTCAACTGCAGCATCTCCACCTGCAGTATCAACACCATATCCACGTGTATGTGGAGAGGTCACAACAGACTTTGTATCACACTGCACTCCTGCTGTAGTATCAAGAACAAAACAGAGGAAAATACGATATAGTGAGAAACATGTGAAAAGATCATAGCAGTAGATATAATTTACAAACACTAAAAACCAAGAGGATATTTTTGGGCTGTCATCTGAAACAAGAGGTGAATCTTCATCCCCACGTCATTCACTAATCTATACTTGGCATAACTTAATCAAGCAAGTTAAGGTCAATGATGTAGAGCCATTTCCCAACTTTTTTGTAACTGTTCGTATAAATATTTTTCCTAGTGTGTGTCTTCTGCTTGGCAGTACTATATTATACAGAAAAGTTCCAATTTATACAGCCACTATGCAACATCAGCATGTTGCATCATTTGTTTTTTAGCAATAAAAATTAAACAGATGATTTCCCTATATATGATCTGAAACACAAGTATGGCAAACTTCCAGAAATAGCTCTTAAAGTTTTATACATTAACATCTTTGTTAAACTTATGATTATTTTCAATTCTTCAAACATTAGTTGTGCCTTTAGATTTGATTCATGCAGATCAGTGATTGTTTTGTGTATAACTGTATCAAATCATTAATGTTCATCCATTAAACCAAATAGTTTTTAAAAAAAATGAATAGTTAGACAAAACAAAAGGTATAGGATTTTGCTGGTATCTAACTATCTAAGGCTATCGTTAACACAAAATACAAGGTTGTACATATACATAATCGTGCATTAATATTAATTATCAACCATCATGTATAACACTTTGAATCATGTTAAATTGTTAATCATATTACTACGGCTTATGTTTAAGAATGAGATAATATTCCTAGTGTAGGTTAAGTTTAGTACAAATTTATGTCTTCTGTTACAAATGGAGATCAATCAAGTATATATACTAAATAATGACTAAATTGATTTAAATCTTTCTTTTAAATGGAGATTATTTAACTCTCTTTATGTCTTATTTAAAGTGTTAAATTTAATCATTAGTTATAGTTAAGTTAACCAAACTTTTTTTATAAAACAAAATTCGTTACGAGTATATTTTATGGATTACATGTTATTTATCACGTCATTTCCTATTAAAAGCAAACAAGGTCGTACTACTAATGCTTCATTATAAACACAACTCATTAAGCAAGGATGCAAAAGTCGTTGGACGTTTCAAGGTCAGTCGATTAGAGAGTTTGGAGTACGCGGGCCTATGCTGGGAGTAGTTGGGGGTCAAAACGGCGAAGACGGGAAATACTCTGAGTATTTGGTCAACTCAGGTGTAACGAGTACTTGGGGAGTACTCGGCTTAAGTCGGGAAGTTTTATAACAGTGTCACTAAGTATTCAATAGGAAATGATATATTCAAAAGAAAATAATCAATTAATCCCCTTGGCACATTTGATTGCGCATCTTGTCCTTTATCATTTTCGTATCCAATA